>CAUYPK010003942.1:0-16173 GCA_963574355.1 Loris lydekkerianus | reverse complement strand
TTTGTTGCAGTAATTGTCTGATTTCTTTTCTGAATGTATTTGTCATTGTTCTTTGCGAGGTTTTTGTTGCTGGTCACTATCTTAAACATTGTTATTGTTGTTAAATTTTAGGGCTTTTAAATTTTGTGAAGGCAAAAGTGGAAGCCTAATGAACACGTGTATATGTGAAAATAAAAAAAAATAAAATTATTATTTAAATTTTAAAAAAAACCATAAGGTTTAGGATTATACGCCAATATACTGTGAAGGCAACACTAATCAATAATGCAGACACCTATTGTCTGCCTACCCATCAATCCATTTATTGTCTATTTCTCTAATTAATTCTGTTAATAGTTTAGTGAAGGGGTAACAGTGGAAATGGAGTGATGAGACCAGAAAAAAATTTATGGCAAAATGAATTGCTCCAATTAAGGATGTCAAGCTCTAAGTATAAACATTTATTACTACACAATTAAGTTATTTAAAGTTAATTAAAAGTATCTTAACTAATTTGGGAGATGGAGCAAGATGGCAGACTGGAGACAGCTTCTTTGCAACTGGGCATGGTAAGATTAGGGAGAGAAGAATTCAGGCACCTCTGGCCTGGGGGCTCTACCCAGAAACATCCCTTCCATGGCACAGGGAGGCAGTAAGAGACTTCAGAACCCCAAGAGGAGGACAAAAGCCGTGCAGAAGCTGCAAGTGTTTGCCATCAGTCAGAGGCCAGCTGGCCAAGGCAGCTGCAGTGGCACTAGTTACAGCAGTTGTAAGAGTTTGCAGACAGGGAAATGTTTCTATGTTTCTCTCTCTCTCTCTCTCTCTTTCTCTCTCTCTCTCTCTCTCTCTAGACTTGGGCATTTGCTTGAATTACCTTGGGAGGCCTTGGACAGGTGAGCAAGTGACTTTGAATAGTACCCATTAGCCAGGACTGAGCCACTGGGGCAGAAGAGAACTTTCATTGTTCAGTGCAGGCCAGGTGCAGGCATTGTGAGAGAGTTTCCTTGCGGCTAGGTAGGCCCTCAGGGTCCTAGAGCAAGGACATTTCTTGCTGATAAGTGATAAGTGGGTAGTTAATTCTGGAGTGATCAGAGCAACACACACTTTCCTGGGAAAGCCACTACTTACCCAAGGGACATGGTTTGGAAAAGTTAAGGCATGCCTGTTAAGCAGGCTGCAGAGAGATTCAGGCTCCCAACTCTGAAGGGTTTGAGGGCAAAGAAGTCAGCAGAGACTTCCAGTCTCCATCTTTTGCACAGGCTATAAATATATTTCCTAAATGTTTACTTAATATATATATATATTTCTAAAAACATTTTTTTCAAGTTTTTCCCCCTAGATTTTTTTTCCATTTTTCTTCATTTTTCTCATGTAAATATAATTATTCATTGGTGCCTTCTTTAATAATAAGGTCTTCATTTTTGCTAGCTTTTCTGTTACTGTTATTTGTTTTTTCTCACAATTTTATCCCTTAAGGGTTTTTGCTTGTCTGTTTTGGTTTGATTAATAGTATTTTTTTTTCTTCTCTGTTTGGTGGAGGTGAGGTTCTGTGTCTACTCAGGCTGGCAAAGAGCTGCAGACATCAAAGGACTCACCCAGCCCAGCCCCCCAGAGGTTAGGAATCTATGGATATGGGTCAAAGTACTCTACTATATACCACTATTACTCCTGCCTCTCTCTTTCTGTTCCTCTCTTATCTTTATCAATCTTCCTTTTTACACACCCCCTTTGCTTCCTCTTTTTTAATTCTTTATCCCTTTTTGCTCTACACTCTTCATGTCCTTTTAATGCTTTACAAAAAGGATACTTTAGCACCTTAGGTCAGAGGTGTGGTAACTTAAGGAGTAAGAGAAAGTGAAAGGAAAAAGTAGGGCAAGGAAACAGACAAAAAGAAAACACTCACGAGTAAGAAACAGTAGAAAAATCCTGGCAACATTGAAAACCAGAACAGAACAAACCCCACTCCCCAAGGTATCATAAGGTAAATACTGCAGAGCATTCAAAATGTTAGCAATGACAGAAGGGCCATTTAAAATATGGATGGTAAAAACAATGAAGGAAATTGCTGAGAAAGTGGAAAATAACCAAAAGGAAATCCAAACACAGAATCAAATAAGAGAAGAACATTATGAAGAATATAGAAAAGATATAGCAGAGCTGAAGGGATTGAAGCAGTCAAATAGGGAACTTAAAGATGAAGTAGAAAGTATTAATAACAGATTAGACCATGCAGAAAATACTTTCTTAGAGGTAGAGGACAAAGCTCTTGAGATAACTCAGATAGTTAAAGAGCAGAAAAAAAGAGAGAAAGCAGAATGATCACTGACAGAAGTATGGGACTTCATGAAGCGTTCAAACATATGAGTTATAGGTATCCCAGAAGGGGAAGAAGAACACCTCAGAGGAATGGAAGCCCTACTAGAGGATATCATAAATAAAAATTTCTCAAATATCTCCAAAGATTCTGACACACTCATTTCAGAGGGATATTGGATGCCACATGGTCTCAACTAAAATAGAGCTTCTTTAAGACACATTGTCATGAAACTATCCAAAGTCAAGACACACACACACACACACACACAAAAAAAAAAAAAAAAAAAAAAAAAAAAAAAAAAAAATCCTGCAAACTTAGAGAACTTAGAGAAGTAAGTGTCAATTGACCTACAGGTGCGAATCCATCAGAGTGACTGCACACTTCTCAAATGAAACATTTCAAGAAGAGAATTGTCATCTACCTTTAATCTACTAAAACAAAACAATTTAATTTTCTGTCCAGAATTCTATATCTAGCTAAGCTAAACTTTATAATTGACAAAGAAATCAAATCATTTATTGATATGAAAACATTGAGGATGTTTGCAACAACAAGACCAGCTCTATAGGAAATACTTACATCTATTCTACACATTGACCATCACAATGGACCAACAGCAAAGTAAATACTCAGAAATGAATGGGCAAAACCTAGCTTCCACAATGATACAAAAGATAAAACTAATCAATGGACTTTCACAAAATAAGAGGAATAGAACTCTAGCACACTTATCAATTATCTCAATAAATGTTAATGGCTTGAATTCCCCAATGAAGAGACTGGCTGAGTGGATAAAAAACACAATCCATCCATTTGCTGCCTTTGTGAAACAAACCTAGCCTCATAGGACAAATTAAAACTCAGGGTTAAGGGATGGAAGACAATCTTTCAGACAAAAGAAAATCAGAAGATAAGAGGGCTTGCAATCTTATTTTCAGATACAAGTGGATTTAAAGCAACTAAATTCAAAAAAGACAAAGATGGACACTTCATATTGGTCAAGAGAACAATACAACAAGACAACATTTCAATTCTAAATATTTATGCACTCAGCTTAAATGCCCCCAGATTCTTGAAACAGACTTTAATTAGCCTGAGATCTATGATATCCCATAAAATGATAATCACAGGAAACTTCAACATTCCTCTTACAGACCAGAACAGATCCTCTGAACAGAAACTAAGCAAAGATAAAATGGACTTACATGTGACCCTAGATCGACTGTGCTTGACAGGCATATATAGAACACTCCATCCCAAAGCTAAAGAATATGTTTTTCTCATCAACCCATGTAACATTCTCCAGAATAGATCATATCCTTGGATATAAATCAAACCTCAACAAAATCAAAATAATCAAAATTATACCTTGTCTCTTCTGAGACCACAGGCAATAAAGGTAGAAGTCAACTGTAACAAAAATTTTCATTGCCACACAAAGGCATGGAAATTAAACAACCTTATGCTGAATGACAATTGGGTCAAGAAAGAGATTAAAAAAGGAAATCATTAACTTCCACGAACATAACAACAATGAAGACACAAGCTGCCAAAATCTATGGGACACTGCAAAAGCAGTCCTAATATGAAAATTTATTGCATTAGATGTCTACATCTGAAAAACAGAAAGAGAAAACATCAATAAGCTGATAAGAAATTAATTAAACTGAAAGTAAAAGAATCATTCAGAAAATGAATGAAACAAGAAGTTGATTTTTTGAAAAGATGAATAAAATTGATAAACTATTGGCCATATTAACAAGAAATAGAAATGTAAAGTCTTTCATAACCTCAATCAGAAGCAAAAAGGGGGAAATAACAACTGATACCACAGAGATATGAGATTATTGCTGACTACTACGAAAAACTTGTGCCCAGAAATTTGACAATGTAGAGGAAATAAACTGATATCTGGAATCACACCATCTTCCTAGACTTAACCAGGGATAAATAGATCTCTTGAATAGACCAATATCAAGCACTGAGATTGCAGAAACAATAAAAAAGCTTCCAACATAGAAAAGACCATGACCAGATGGCTTCACATGAGAATTCTATCACACTTTCATAGATGAGCTTGTATGTATACTGCAGAACCTATTCCAAAACATTAAGGAAGGAACCTTCCCCAACATGTTCTATGAAGCAAACATCATCTTGATTCCAAAACCAGGAAAGGACCCAACTAAAAAGGAGAACTGCAGAAAAATTTCACTAATGAATATCCATGAGAAAATACTCAATAAAATCTTAGCTAATAGATTGAAGCTACTCTTAAAAAAAATTATACAACATGATCAAGTAGGCTTCATCCAAGGGATGCAAGGTTGGATTAATATATGCAAATCCATAAATGTAACACACCATATCAATAGAAGCAAAAACAAAGACCATATGATCCTTTCATTAAAAGCAGAAAAAAAATTTAAGAAAATTCAACATCCTTTTATAACAAGAAAACTTAATAAAATAGGCATGGGACACATTTCTTAAGCTTACTGAAGCATTCTATGACAAATCCACAGCTAACATCATATTTATTGGTGTAAAACTGGCAGCTTTTCCACTTAGAATTGGAACCAGACAAGGATGTGCACTATTGCCATTATTATTCAAGTTCTAGCCAATACAATCAGGCAAGAGAAGGAATTAAAGGGCATCCAAATTGGGGAAGGGAAGGTAAAACTCTCCCTTTCCATTTTCGCTGTTGATATGCTCTTATACTTAGAAAATACCAGAGATTCAACCACAAAACTTTTGGAAGTCATCAGGAAATATAGTCATGTTTCAGGGTGTAAGAGGAGTATCAACAAATCAGTAGCCAATAACAGCCAAGTTGAGAAGCAAATCAGGGACACGATTCCCTTCATAGCAGCTTCAGAAAAAAATGAAATACTAGGAATATACCTAAGAAAAGAGGTGAAATATCTTTTCAAAGAGAATTATGAAACACTAAGAAAGGAAATTGCCAAAGACACTAATAAATGGAAGAATATACCCTGCTCTTGGCTGTGAAGAATCAACATTGTCAAAATGTTTATTCTACCCAAATTGCAACCCCCATTAAAATAACATCATGTTTCGAAAAACTGGAAAAAAATAGTACTTTGTTTTGTATCAAACCAGAAAAAAACAAACAACAACAACAAAAAAAACATATAGCCAAGGCTATTCTTAGTAATAAAAACAAAGTCAGAGGCATCACCCTACAAGACTTCAGGCTATATTACAAGTCCACAGTAATCAAAACAGCATGGTATTGGCACAAAAATGGAGACATAGATATATAGAACAAAATAGAAAACCAAGAGATGAAACTAGTATGTGTCGAACAGTCTATGACCACATTAATGTACACAGCTATGATTTAATTTAAAAAATTGTTAAAAAAAAAAAAAGAAACTAGTCTCTACTTGCCATCTGAACTTTTTTTTTTTATTAAATCATAGCTGTGTACATTGATATGATCATGGGGCATCATACACTAGATTCATAAACCGTTTGACACATTTTCATCAACAAAAGCATCCAGTGGGGAAAAGAATCCCTTTTCAACAAATGGTGCTGGCAGAACTGGTTACTGGATGTAAAAGACTGAAACTCGACACATATATTTCGCCCCTTACAAAAATTGACTCAAGATGGATAAGAGACTTACATCTAAGACACAAAATGATAAAAATCATAGAAGAAAGTGTGATGGAAACTCTTGATGATATTGCATTGGGGAAAGATTTCACGACAAAGACTTCAGTGGCCAATGGCAAATTAACAAATGGGACTTAATTAAGCTGAAAAGTTTCTGTGCAGCTAAGGACATACCAAGTAAAGCAAAAAGAGAACCTTCAGAATGGGAAAAGATATTTTCAGGGTATTAATCTGACAGAGGGTTGATGACTATAATCTATAGAGAACTCAAATTAATCAGCAGAAATAAACAATACCAAATACCTCTGGGCAAGAGATATGAGCAGAACCTTCCCTAACAAAGACAGATGAGTATCTAACAAACATGAAAAAATGCTCATCATCCATGATCATCAGAGAAACGCTAATCAAAACTATCCTGAGATATCACATAATTCTAGTGAGAATAGCCCACCTCACAAAGTCTCAAAGCTGCAGATACTGGCGTGGACGTGGAGAGAAGGGAACACTTTTTCATTGGTAGAGGGATTGCAAACTAATGCAACCTTTTTGCAAGGAAGTATACAGAATCCTCAAAGAACTCAAATTAGACATCCCATTTGATCTTGCAATCCCATTACTATTCAGCTACCTAGAAGAAAAAAAAACAAAAAACATTTTATCATAAGGACGTTTGCACTAGACTATTTATTGCAGCTCAATTTATAATCACCAAAATGTGGAAACAACCTAAGTGCCCACCAACCCAGGAATGGATTAACAAGCTGTGGTATATGTGTACCATGGAATACTGTTCAGCCATAAAAAAAAAAAGATGGAGACTTTACATCTTTTGTATTGACTTGGATGGAGGTGGAACATATTCTTTTTAGTAAAGCATCACAAGAATGGAGAAGCAAGAATCCAATGTACTAATTCTAATACGAAGGCAGTAGATGATCTAATACAAGGGATGGGGTAGGAGAATGAGTGATTTGGGAGAGGCATGAGGGAGGAGGATGGGGGTCATGTTGTGTGGCGCACATCATGGGGGCAGGACTCAATTACAAGAGGGACTTTACCTAACGACCACAATGAGTGTAACCTAATTCTTTGTACCCTCAATTAATCTTAAACAACAAAAAATTAAAAAATAAAATACTGTTAAGTCACTAAAAAATAAAAAAATAAATTTAAAAAATGAATGAAAAAATAACTTCCTTAAGGGGATACATTTTGTTATATACATTATTTTAACATGCTTTAAAAATAGAACTTGGAAACATACTTGAAGACAAGTATGTATTTTTTCTATAAATAGTGTTGGGAAAACTGGATATCCATACGTAATATGACAAATTTGGACTCTTGCTATATACTATCTATAAAAATTAACTAAAAATGGATCAAGGGTCTAAACATAAAATCTAAGTCTCCAAAACTCTCAGTAGAAAATATAGTGAGAAAGCCTATGACATTGGATTTGACAATGGTTTCTTGGATATGAACCAAAAACACAGTGATGGGAGAAGTATTTGAAAATAATATACAATATCTGAGAAATGGTTAATATGCAGAATATAAAAGAACTATAACTCAACAACAAAATGGAAATAACAAATCAATTCAAAAATGTGAAAATGAGAACAAAAAAATGTACAAAAGCAATTTATGTTAACAAATGTATATCCTGGTAATATTCCAACATTTAAAAAATGTTGAAGAAAAAAAGTGAAAGATATTTGAACAGATATTTATCCAAAAATATGTAAGTAGTCAACAATCGACCAGCAATTATGGTCAATCTCACTATTTATTAGTAAAATGCAAATCAAAACCAAAGCAAGATACCACTTCAAACAGATTAGAATGACTTATATAAAAACCAAAATCCCAAATTAATAAGTTTCAACAATGTCAAGAAATTAGAATTCTTGCACACTTCTGAAAGAATGTAAAATGTTCTATAGCCTCTATAGAAAACAGGATGGCAGTCCCATAAATAGCTAATTATAGAATTACCATATGATCCAGTAATTTCACCTCTGGGTATATACCCAAAGGAATTAAAAGTAGAAACTAAAAAAAGAGATATTTGTATGCACATGTTTACAGAAACACTATATACAACATGTGGAAGTGCTAATCAATGGATGAATGGAAGTGCTCATCAATGGATGAATGGATAAACAGAATACAGTACATGTGTGTGTGTGAATGGGTATGTTAGCTGACCCTTGAATAAAGTGATAGTTATGGGTGCTAACTCTGCACAGTCAAAAATCAATGTATAAAATTATTCTTGGATTAAAATAAGGCTACATATAATAAGGTTACATAGTTTGGATTTTTCAGAGAAAGTCCAATTTGTATTTGAGTGTATTACTTTTAAATCTCCAGTAACTGAACTACTAATAACTTATCAGAAGGTTTACTGATCACACAGTTAACACATATTTTGTATGTTACATGTATTATATACTGAATTATTATAATAAAGTAAGCTAGAAAAAGAACATGCTATTAAGAAAATCACAAAGAAAGAAACACATTTATAGTACTATATCAATGCTGTAAGTGTATTCCATCTGTTTACAAGATGAATTGTCTGTCTGAAACGGCAAATAATCACAGCTGCAGACTTCAATCTTTGGTGCATATCAAGCAATTCAGCTTTTCCTTGTAGTGTCATGACTTTGCTTCTTGGGAGTACTTTCAGCATCACTAGTGGCACTTCGTATGAGTCCTATGGTGTTATTCAAGGTTTATGGTATTCCATTAAACATAAAAAAATACACGAGTGCCATAAGAGATGAATTTTTACTGTGATGTGCAACTTACTGAAGAGATGAACTACTCATGTGGATAAGATAGCATCAGACAGCATTTTAAGGAGATACTTGCAACAAACATTTAAGCTCACCACTGTAGCAACAGGAGGTGAGCACAAAATTATTATACTAGTACAGTATGTGCTATAGTTATTTTTATGTAGTTATGGTTTAATATGGCATCACTATGTTTATGTTTTTCTTGACCGCATATGACATTATGCACAGCCTGTGAATAAGTGCATAAGTTTTGATAAATTGTAACTTTTTTATAATAGATTTGTATATATTTTATGGTAGTAAATTATAAAATGGACTACTATCTACATGTATTTTATGCAATGATGACATACATAAAATTCTTAATTTTTTTATATTTCTAGGCTACATGGTTCATCTGAGAGTTTTTTCAAATTATTGCAAATGTCCAAAATTATTTCTGATATATTAATTGAAAAAAATGCCATTTATAAAGCATAGTATATGACAACATTTCTCAATTAGCTATTATTATAAAATTATAATCTTTCAGGATGAGTCAAAAGTGTTCCTTTCAGTGGTAATCAAGTTTGTGATGGGGGCTACTCTCACTTTCCTGCTCAGATACACACATTAAAATTCAAAGAAGTTCATTCCCAGAATAAGAAGAATCAGGGAAAAAAAACAAAACAAAAAAAAACATCATGTAAGACAAGGCAAAAGATGGGCATATGTAGGAAAAAGCAAGTGAGATAAGAAGAGGTAGAGAGAGAGAGAGGAGAAAAAAGAAAGAGAAGAAAGTCACAATGTCAAGTTATTTCCATATACATTTTTGCATTATAACTTCCGTTCTTTGACTCTTTACTGGAAGGCAAAATTATGTCATCTCCTCTTGCAGCTTCATCAGCCTAACAACACAATGGTGCTCACAAATTAGTTCTGATGATATCAATGTTTTGTGACACGTTACTCTAATCAGATCACACCGTAATTAAATTTTTCACGTCATTAAATCATCTTATACACAGTATATTATGTTTATTTCAGTTCCTAATTCAATTTTATGAATATTTCAAGCTCTCTTCCTTATGTCTTTCCCTAAGCTATAATATGTGCCTCCTTACACTCCATAAGTTCCCTTTAATTCCCAAAGAGCAATAAATTCAAGTAAAAAATAAGTTCAATATCTCTTGAAACCTGTCCATGAAAGTACAATCATTCAAGTAGAACAGATCTTAGAAAATATTTGAGATTAGAATGTGTGTGGATATATAATACCAAAGACAAAGAACATAAATGTTACCTCTGGTGTCATACATTTTGTCTGACTGTGAAACTAATAATCTATTTTTTTTTAATCTGTAATTTTTTTTTTCCTCTTTTTTATGAAATCATAGCTGTGTATAACAATGCAATCATGGGGTACAATGTGCTAGTTTTATACACAATTTGAAATATTGTCATCAAACAGGTTAACATAGTCTTCATAGCATTTTCTTAGTTATTGTGTTAAGACATTTGTATTCTACTTTTAGTAAATTTCACATGTACCCTTGTAAGATGCACCACAGGTGTAATCCCACCAATCACCCTCCCTCTGCCCATCCTTTCCCCTCCATCCCCTCCCTTAAAGTGACTTTGAGACCTAGTCCCCCTATGGAAAAGGTGGGAGCAGAGGGACAACTGACAAAAAGTCCTGTAAGATTCACTAGAAGAAATAATAGGAGATTTAAAAATAATAATCACATAATTATAAATATATTTATAAGGGTGGCACCTAATCTAGAATCCATAAGTAAAAAATTAGTACATTCATATATATAAATAATCTATCATTTTACAGAAAATTCCCAATAAGCAAAGGGAAATAATTAACTGGAAAAATATTTTTAACTCACTTGTAGAAAATTGATAGTTTGACCCCAAAGCCATTATATCCTTCTTTTTTAAACATTTTAGATTTATATGAGGGTATAGGCGATTAGGTTACATTGTTTACATGTGTTAGGTAACGTCCAAGTTGTAGTTGTGCCCCTCACCCAGGAGCTGCACCATATACCCTTCACTGTGCCTGTTAGGTGAAGGCACACCCATCCTCTTCTCTCCTCCCCTCACATCCTTATTCTTTAGTATTAGTTTCACTATGCACAACTCTGCCAACCTAAAGACTATATTTCTCAGACTCTTTGATATCTAGATATCCCCCTCGTTCTTTCTCTTGCTTCCTCTCTCTCAGTACATGGTCTCTGCACATGCTGGCTCAACTTCACCTTTTGCCATGAGTAGAAGCAGCCTGAAGCCCTCACCAGAAGCAGAGCAGATGCTGACACCTTACATCTTATACAGCCTACAGATCCATTAGCCAACTAAATCTCTTTTCTTTATAAGTTACCCAGCTTCAAATATTCCTTTATAGAAAAAATAAATAGAATGAGATATCAGAAAATAAAATACTATTTATAAGTAAAAATGATGGAAATAATTCCTTATATACTAATATATAATGATGAGCAGGGTATAGCTTTACCAAAAAAAAGTACAGTGCAGTGTATATAATACAGTTTAGCTTTCATGTAAAATTAGAAAAAAATGTTAATTTAACCTTGATTATAGTCATAGCATATTTCTATATTTCTAAATGGATAAAAAAAACACTGGTAACCTCTAGTGCGGGGGAGTAAATTATTGGTTGATAAGAATGGAAGGTACCATATCACCCATTTATAACTTCTAATTTTATTTTTTTAATTTTTAAAAAAATTAAAATTAGCTTGATTTTTTAAAAAATTAATTAGCTTGATTTAATTATTACACATTGTATACAAAACATCACATTGTATTGTATTATATATATAATTATGACTTATCAATTAAAATAATTTAATTAAAAAAAACTTACTCCCATGCCACAGTGGTATCTTAATATTGTGTCCATAATTCCTTTAAATTTTACTATGCATTTGCTTTTAAATTTGTAATTATAAAAGATAAACTTTTTCCTTCCATTCCAAAACAGATTTTTATTTATGTTTTTAATTTATATATATAAATTAATATATATTATATATATTAATATAATATATATTATATATTAATATGTAATATTAATATATAATATATATTAATATTAAATCATAGCTGTGTACATTAATGCGATCATGGGGCACCATACATTGGTGTTATAAACAGTTTGACACATTTTCATCACACTGGTTAATATAGCCTTCCTGGCATTTTCTTAGTTATTTTGTTAAGACAATTATATTCTACATTTACTAAGTTTCACATGTACCCTTGTAAAATGCACCCCAAGTGTAATCCTACCTATCACCCTTCCTCTGCCCATCCTCCACCCTCCTGCTCCTCCCTCTCCCCCTTCCTCATATTCTTAGGTTATAACTGGGTTATAGCTTTCATATGAAAGCCAAAAATTAGTTTCATAGTAGGGCTTAGTACATTGGGTACATTTTATTTTATTCTTGAGAAAATTTACTAAGAAGAATATGTTCCAGCTCCATGAATGCAAAAATGAAAGAGGTAAAGTCTCCATCTTTCTTTAAGGCTGCAGAGTATTCCATTATGTACATATACCACAATTTATTAATCCATTCATGGATAGATAGACATTTGGGCTTTTTCCATAACTTAGCATTTGTGAATAGGGCTACAATAAATATTCTGGTACAAGTATCTTTGTTATGATGTAATTTTTGGTCTTCTGGGTCTATGCCCAGTAGAGGAATTACAGGATTGAATGGTAGGTCTATTTTTAGATCTCTATGGGTTCTCCATATATCTTTCCAAAAAAAATGTATTAATTTGCATTCCCACCAGCAGTGCAGAAGTGTTCCCTTTTCTCCACATCCATGCCAACATCTCTGGTCTTGGGATTTTGTGATATAGGCTAGTCTCACTGGAGTTAGATGATATATCAAGGTACTTTTGATTTGCATTTCTCTGATGATTAACTATAATGAGCATTTTTTCATATGTCTGAAAGCCACGTGCCTGTCTTCTTCAGAGAAGTTTCTCTTCATATCCCTTGCCCAGCCTGCGATGGGATTCCTTGTTCTTTTCTTGCTAATGAGTTTGAGTTCTCTGTGGATTCTAGTTATTAAACCTTTGACAGAGACATAACCTGCAAATATCTTCTTCCATTCTGAGGGCTGTTTGTTTGCTCTACTTATTATGTTCTTGGCTGTGCAGAAGCGTTTTAGTTTGATCTAGTCCAAATAGTGTATTTTTGAAGCTGCTTCAATTGCCTGGGGGTCCTTCTCATTAAAAACTCGCCCAGCTCAATTTCTTCAAGGGCTTTCCCTGCACTCTCTTCTAGTATTTTTATAGTTACATGTCTTAAATTTAAATATTTGGTCCAGTGAGAGTCTATCTTGGTTAATGGTGAGAGATGTGGGTCCAGTTTCAGTTTTCCACAGGTTGCCAGCCAGTTCACCCGATGGAATATTTTCAATTGGCTTGTCAAAGATTAAATAACTGTGAGTAGGTGGATTCATTTCTTGGTTCCCTATTCTGTTCCAGACATGTACTTCTCTGTTTTTGTGCCAGTACCATGCTGTTTTGATCACTATCAATTTGTAGTAAAATATGAGGTCTGGGAGCGTGATACCTCCTGCTTTGTTTTTATTTTTGAGAAATGTCATAGCTATTTGATGTTTTTTATGATTTCATATACAGCGAAGTATTGTTTTTTAAGATCTTTAAAGTATGACAATGGAGCTTTAATGAGGATTGAGTAGAAATTATATATTGCTTTGGGTGGTATGGACATTTTAACAATGTTGATTCTTCCCAGCCATGAGCATGGTATGTATTTCCATTTGTTAACATTCTCAACTATCTCTTTTCTTAGATTTCCATATTTCTATTTATAGAGATCTTTCACGTCCTTTGTTAGATAAACTCCCAGATATTTTATCGTCTTTGACACTACTGTGAATGGGAAAGAGTCCTAGATCTATTTTTTCAACATGAGTATTGTTGATATATATAAAGGCTACCAATTTATGAATGTCGATTTTGTAACCTGAGATAGTGCTGTATTTCTTGATCACTTCTAAGACTTTTGTATTAGAGTCCCTAGTGTTGTTCAGATATACAATCATATCATCTGTGAAGAGTGAAAGTTTGATCTCTTCTGACCTTATGTGGATATCCTTGATCGCCTTTCCTTTCCTTATTGTGGTGGCTAAAACTTCCATTACAATATTGAAAAGCAATGGAGACAATGGGCAGCCATGTCTGGTTCCTGATCTGAGTGGAAATGATTCCAATTTAACTCCATTGAATATAATATTGGCTGTTGGTTTGCTGTAGATGGCCTCTATCAGTTTAAGAAATGTCACTTCTATACCAATTTTTTTTAAGTGTTCTGATCATGAATGGATGTTGGATGTTATCAAAAGTTTTTTCTGCATCGATTGAGAGAATCATATTGTCTTTGTTTTTTAATTTGTTTATGTGCTGAATTACATTTATAGATTTGCATATATTGAACCAGCCTTGAGACCGTAGGATAAAACTGACTTGGTCATATTGTATAACTTGTTTGATGTGTTGCTGAATTCTGTTTGTTAGGATATTGTTGAATATTTTTGCATCTATATTTATTAGTAATATTGGTTTATAATTTTCTTTTCTTGTTGGGTCTTTTCCTGGTTTGGGGATCAGGGTGATGTTTGCTTCATAGAAGTTTTGGGTAGTCTTTTTTTTTTTTTTTTTCCTATCTTTTGGAGCAGGTTGAGTAATATAGGTATTAATTCCTCTTTAAAATTTTGGTAGATTTCTGACACGAAACCATCTGGTCCAAGACTTTTTTTGGGGGGGATGTTTTGTATGGTTGATTCTATTTTCAAACTTGAAATGGGTCTCTTCAACATCTCCTCTTGATTCTGGCTAAGTCTTGGAAGGTGACGTGCTTACAAGTATTGGTCGAATTCGTTCAGATTTTCGGATTTTTGAGAGTAAATTTTCTTGTAATATTTACTAAGGATTTTTTTGATTTCTGAGGAGTCTGTTGTTATCTCATCTTTGTTATTTCTGATTGATGGGATTAGAGATTTTAAACTTTTTTTCTTTATTAGGTAGGCCAAAGGTTTATCGATTTTGTTGACCTTTTCAAAAAAACAGCTTTATAATTTATTGATCTGTTGTATTATTCTTTGGTTTTCAATTTCATGTAGTTCTGCTCTGATTTTTGGTTATTTCTTGTCTTCTACTGGGTTAAGGTTGGACTGTTCTTCCATTTCCAGTTGCTTGATATGTCCCATTAAGTTGTTAACTTCCTCTCTTATCGTTCTCCTGAGAAAGACTTGCAGTGCTCTACATTTTTCTCTTAGAACCGCCTTTGTGGTGTCCCAGAGGATCTGATACTTTGTGTCTTCATTGTCGTTTTGTTCCAAAAATTTGGCAATTTCCTTCTTGATCTCATCTCTGACCCAGCTGTCATTCAGCATAAAGTTATTTATCTTCCATACTTTCGTATTAGTATGCAGACTCCTGTTGTTATTCATCTTGTTTTATTCCATGGTTGTCTGAGAAGATGCATGGAATAATTTCTAGTCCTTTAAATTTACTGAGGTTGGACTTGTGACCTAAGATGTGATTAATGTTGGAGTAAGTTTTGTGGGCTGATGAGAAGTACATGTATTCAGTTTTGTTAGGATGAAATGTTCTGTAGATGTCTGCTAAATCTAAATGCTGGATGGTTAGATTTAAATCTAAAATTTCTTTTCTCAGCTTTTTGTTGGAGGATCGATCTATCACTGTCAAAATAGTGTTAAAATCTCCTATTATTATGGAACGTGAGGATATCAAGTTGCTCATGTTTTTAGAGTTTATCTTATAAATTGAGGTGCAATCTGGTTGGTTGTATAGATATTAATAATTGAAATCTCATCATATTGAGTATTACCTTTAACAAATATGAAGTGACCATTCTTGTCCTTCCTTACGTTTGTTGGTTTAAAGCCTATTGTATCTGCAAATAAAATTGCAACACCTGCTTTTTTCTGATTACCATTTGCCTAAATTATGGAGGACCATCCATTCACCTTAAGTCTAAATCTGTCTTTTAAGTTCAGATGTGATTCTTGTATTGACAAAATATCTGGCCTGAGTTTTTGTATCCAGTCAGCTAACCTATGCCTCTTTAGAGGACAGTTTCAGCCATTTACTTTAATAGAGAATATTGATAGGTATGGTGGAGTTTTGGTTATCGATGTTTTCAAAAGTCCAGTGGATATTTTTAATCCTTTTGCCAGAGTGGAAGTTGTACTTTGATCCGAAGTTTCTGAATGAGTTTACTTTTCTGGTATAGGATTGGGTTGGTCATTGTGGAGGATAGGTCTGAGAATATCCTGAAAAGCTGGTTTACTTCTGGCAAATTTTTCAACATATGAATGTCATTGAAGTATTTAATTTCTC
>CAUYPK010003939.1:0-11337 GCA_963574355.1 Loris lydekkerianus | reverse complement strand
TTCAAAATCTTGGCTAAGAGACTGTAATTTTTCTTGAAGTATCTTTTCACGTTCTACACTTCCTTGATAAAATGCCATCTTTTTTTCCATTGCTTTCACTTTTTCTTCCATTGCTTTGAATTCATGAAGAATTAGGTAGCTGACTCCACAGTACTTGCAAACTTTCTCTTCAGGTGACATCTAGGAAATAGAATATACACTCCTATTAATAAAATGATTTTTTAAATCTGAAAAATAAAGTTCAAGAGAAGATGTTATTACGGCCATGCTGGTCAAATGAAGTAAACATATAGTGTACTATACTGTGGAGTGATAATTATGACATTGCCTACATCTGGATAAAATTTTTCAAACTGGCATATTGTCTCTGACACAAAATCTGAGAATTAGAAGAGAGTCTTTCAGAGTAATTATTTCTCCATGTATTTTAGGAGTATGTTTGGAGATGTTTTCCATACAATAAAACTTAAAATGGCAAAAACACTTTTATAATTTTTGTTTTCCATGAAGTAGGAGGAAATCTCTGGCCTTTCTTTGTCAATTGTCTGTGATCCCGAAGATGCCTCTTGGTTTTTTCAGATCTTCCCACATTTGTAAAATTATTGCATTGGACCAAACGAACTCTAAGTTCCTCTTCAGTTTCATCATTTTATGACTTTTATAGAATGTAACATTTTGTCATAACATATAAATAGAAAAAGCACTTTGAACCTAATCTCCCTATATCCCTATTGTTTTCTCTTAATAGGTCTGGTTATACCCATTCTATAGATTTTTTTTAAAACCTAAGACTATTGAAGTTAAATAATCAGCTGATATGCAGAGAAGTTGAGACTAAAACCCAGGTCTATTTAAAACCTATGCCTTTAACCATTTGTATTATATTTATCTATCACGTGTGTGTCAGCTAAATCTTCTTATTTCCTTCAGTGAAAGTGTTATATGACTTAGGCAAGCATATGGGCAGTGAAAAATGAAATTTCAGCACAATCAAGAGAGAAAATTCTATTTTCTTTCTCAAGTATAAATACTCCTCAAGTAGACTCTGCTTGCTATGTAATTCACAAAGAATAAAATACCTGCTCCAGGGCACTAAATTGAAATCAACTCTTGGATTATTAAAGGAGCATTTATTACTAATGCGGTCTCCCTTGAGACTGTAAAATCTGCTCCTATAACTAAGAGTGGGTGCCACCATATCTGCCACTCAATGCTATTACACAAATATTGGCCAGAAGAATAACAAATTTTTATAAAGTAAAAGTTGGCTCATTTAAATTTAAAAATTCTAAATTAAAAACCATAATATAATACCATGGACTATAGATGAATGACTACATCAATCTAATTGCCACTGATATCAAATTTATAGCTTCATAAGACACGATGTTTAGAAGGAATTACACAAATAACCCCGTTCAAGCTATAGATGGGTTCACTGAGTCTATTCCAGCCTAGATATGTTGTGTAGCCTCTATTTTAACATCCCCAATGGTGGGAAACTACTTTTTAAAGTACTTTCATCTTCTGCCACTTTTGCCTCTTAGTAAATTCCTTCTCATGCTCATCCCAAATCTGCCTCCCTGGAGTATCCATTGATCCTATTCTTCCTACTAACCATGGGACCGACCAGGCCTCTTTCACACACAAGTCTTTTTAATATTTAGAGGCAGCCATCTGGATCAATCCACGTCTTCTCTTTTCCAGGTCAACACCTCCAATTCCTTCAGCTGAATTTCTTCCTTTCTCATTCTAGATTTCTTCGAACTAGTTCCAGTGTTAGGTATGTGTTTCAAAGTCTGGTGCCCAGAATTGAATAATTCAGCTTAGTTGGTCTCACTAAAACAGAGACAAGAGAACTCAAACTTCTCACATTCTATCTCATTAGTAATATCTTCTACTGCAAACTTAGACCACATTGGTCTTTTGTATTGTGAGCAATTACATGCTGCTATTATGTACTGTAGCTGGCTTTTATATTACATTTAAAAATACTGCAGTGAAACTCATGTCCTCTTATACTGAACACACCAAGCATTTCCTTCTCACCTATGTCCTCCTTTTAAAAAATCCACTTACCTAAACCCTGGCTGCTGTGGTTGGTACCTAAGACTCTCTCCACTTACCTATCCTAGTCATGGCTGATTAGAATTGAATATTGGACACAGAAGCACCAAGTCCTAAATAGGGATGATGCAACCAGGCCTGTAAATGTTGAGGTCACCTTTGCGGCAGTCATAAGAGAGAAGGGTCATGCGCAAGATACACAGTAAGCCACACTGCTGGATGAGAAAGAATGAGCACACACACAGAGGGAAGCTGAGATAAAGATGGTGTGGCTACAGAGAGAGAGAACCAGTCACTTCAGTCCTTCTTGAGATCTAGCTGCCCTGATTGTCCTTTGAGATCCATGCCCATCCTTCCTCCACTTGTTTTCTCTTCTCCCTTAAGCTATCTATTTCTTGCAACCAATACTTCCCATTCTATTATGTGAGGATTTAGCTTTTCAGATCCACGTATAGAACCGTAAGTGTAAAGGTAAATACATATCCTATATTTTCTTAGACAAACATATGTGCATGTGTTTACAAATGTATATATATAGTTATCTATCTACCCATCTATCCATCTATCTGTATTAGGTTAAGTCTTTAGCTATTACCTTTTGTATCCAGGAAACTCTTAAGCTGTGCTTTTGCAAATTTGATCCTTATCAGTCATTTCACCCATTTACTCATTGATTTTAAAATGTTTAATATGACATAATTGAGAATAGAGCTCAGCAGCATATCCTATCACCTTGTTTGATATGAATCTTTTACTTAGTACATTTCAGGTATAACCCTTCATCTTCTCTTAAACTATCCAATTATCTTTGCAAATAACCTATGTTAATTGATACTGTCTTCTTCAGGAATATTATGACAAACTTTATCAAATTCCTTCATAAAGGCCATATATTCTATGTCTAATCAGCTTCTGGATCTAGTAACCCTCTACAAAATGAAATGGCAAGGCCTACATGCTACCTCTTACTGAACATAAAATTGGTCCAAGGCTTACTGTGTTCTCTAATATATCCTCACAAATCACCCTTTAATAATGTATTCTAAAATCTTGTCAGGAATTGAAATAAAGATCACAGCTTGCAATTTACAGGCATTCCATACGTGTAAACAGAATGGCTTTTTTACTTCATCCACTTACTTTTCTATATGTCCTCAAAGATAACCAAGAGTGGGTCTGCAATCCCATTCAAAGAAACTATCAGCTCCCAGAAATATAATTTATTCAAAGCAAGAGACCAGAACTAATTTAGAGCAGATGGATATTTTCTTAAAATCTTTTCGCCCATCTTGAGTATATTATTTATTCTAAGACATTACAGCTTTTACATATATTTCTTACTCTAAGATATTTTCATCCTTAACCTTTGCTTATTAATCACAATTTTATACCTTCTGGCAAAGTACACTATCCTTATTCTAGAGAAAACTCCTGACAAGTATATTTGCAGCCTAATGCACAAAACAGAAAGAGTATAAACTCTACATTTTCAAAGCTATTAGAATGTTATTTCATCATGGCAGTTAAGGGAGGAAAAGCTGAAATAGGAGAAATGATACATTTTAGAGAATCGGTCTTCTAAAAGTTCAGCAAAGAAAGGGGAAGTATAATATTCTTTATAATCTAGGAAACAAGATAACAAAATTATAAAATAATAGGTCCACAAGGGCTATCTCTTGACTTCACCTAATACAATCTGAATTACTAAGTGATCTATTAAATAAGTACATTGCACAAAAATGTCAATGCTATTAAATTGTAAATAATTTCTGTAAGCAATCTGCAACAGAAAAAAATGTAATAACCATTTTAAATTCTTAGTGTCTGCATGCACTAATTACTTAGGGCATTTTTTTTTTTGAAACTTTAGAAAACATGAAATACTATAATTATGTTCCCAAATGAATAAAGTAAAAGTTATATAGCTTTCTGTGAAATATAATTTATGCTTCATTCTTATAACTTGGTGTTATATCATCTTCTCATTTTGAAAGTAAAATAATGATATACTGTCATTCTTGACAAAAGGGTTTTGCTTTCCACAAGATTCACTTTGGAGGAGGCATTAACAAATGGATTATATTAAAGAAACATAGAACCATTTGAAAATAAATTACAAAACAGACTTCTCAACTGTAGAGTGTGTACTTTTAAAATTGCAGTTATTGAATATCAAAATGATATAATATTTTTAAAGGTTAAATTAGGCTTCAAATCCTTTTCAGAGTTTGTGCCTATACTTTCACTTGAAAAGGTACTCAGTACCCTCCCCGCTGCCAAACTGTGGCATTCTCTGCTTAAAAACTGTGCCTCTTTCTCCTCTACCCAACCTGCACTTTTTGTCCTTAAAGAGAAAAGAAATAGATAAACTAATCCACAAAAGAGTAACAGTAGTATAAAATGCTAATCCTTCTAAGTGGTTTTACATTCAAACAGATGCCTTTACTCTAAACAATGAGTGTCTCAATACATTTCATTCAGATTAGAAGAAAAATTTTGAGGTAGGACACTGGATGATGCAACCATTAGTCACACAAACCACATGCCTGCTTCACAAGGGCATCAAGGCCCTTCTTCATTGTTTAGTCGACTTGCTGCACTACTAATTGAAAAATCAATGTGGTAAAGGGCATCTACAAAAACACCTAAAGCTATGTTATACTTAGTAGTAAAAGACTGAGTGCTTTTTCCTTAAGGCTGGGGAAAAGGCAAGGATGTCCACTCTTACTGCCCTCATTCAACATAATTCCGGAATATCTAGCCACAGCAATAACTCAAGAAGAGAAAATAAAAATTATACATATTAGAAGGAAGAAATAAAACTGTCCCTATTTGAAATGACATAATAGTCTACATAGAAAATCCCAAGAAATCTATAATAAAACTCCTAGAACAAATAAGTTTAATAAGGTTGCATGATTTAAGATATACATAGAAAATAAACTGTAAAAAAAATAGCTAAGACTATTGAATAAAGTGCCAAATTGCATCTAAAAAAAAAAGAAAATAAACTGTAATAAACTATATTTCTCTATACCCTCAGAGAGCACATGGACACTGAAATTAAAAATACAATACAAAAAAAAACCCCAATACCGATTACAAATGATAAAAACATTAAATACATAGGTATAGACATAATAAAACATGTACAGGATTTATGAACTGAAAACTACAAAATCCTGATGAAATAAACTGCAGAAGACCTAAATAAATGAAAGGACATACGATGTTTTGGTTTGGAACACTTAAAATAGTAAAGATATCAATTCTCCCTAAATTGGGATATTACAATTCCTTTTAAACTCATAGAAAGATATTTTATAGATATAGACAGGAATATTCTCAAATTTATATAGAAAGCAAAAGTAACCAGAATAGCTAAAGCCATCCTCAAAAAGAATAAAGTGGAAGAATCATTCTACCTGATTGCTACAGTAATCCAGCTTGTGAGGCCCTGGGAGAAGGAAAGACACATCCATCAATAAGACAGAACAGAGAATCCAGAAACGAACCTACAACAGTATGCCCACCTGACTTTGACAGAGGTGTAAAAGCAATTCAAGGAAGAAAAGACAGCCTTTTCAACAAACAGTGCACAATTGGATATCTATCGGTTAAAGAAAAAACAAAAAGGATCTCAACCTAAATGTCACACTTTATACAATCATGGACTTACAAGGTCTGACAACCAAGTCTGAAAAGGCATCCTACAAAGAGTGCAACATAACTCACTGCTGAATATCACCATGGTCACCTTCGAAGTACCCCCCTTGGGAAACTACATACCAGTGCCAGTGCCTTATCCACCTTTCAAAGCAATTTTAGAACTCTTTTTCTGGAATGACCATCAAAGCTGTCATCATACTACTCTTGATGTCCTGAATGTCACCAAAATGTCTTCCTTTCAACATTTCCTTTATCTTCGGGTAAAGAGAAAAGTCACTGGGGACCAGATCAGGTGAGTAGGGAGGGCGTTCCAATACAGATATTGGTTTACTGACTAAAAACTCCCCCATAGTGTGATCTAGTGTATTATGTCATAATGCAAGAGCCATAAATTGGCCAAGATTTTCAGTTAAGATATTCCTGTTTCGAGTGCCTGTAGCTCAGTGATTAGGGCGCCATCCACATGATCCAGGACTGGTGGGTTCAAACCCAGCCTGAGCCTACTACACAAAAAACCCCCAAATCCTGGGCACTCTGGTGGGTGCCTGTAGTCTCAGCTACTAGGGAGGCTGACGGTACATTTCAAAACTATTTTTAAAAGAGTATAATTCTGATGGACGCGTTACTTAGTTCAATGTAAGCATTTCACATTGTGTATTAAATCAGTACACTGAGACCCACAAATACATCAATGTACACAGTTATGATTTAATAAAAAATAAATAAATAAATAAATAAATAAAAGAAAGACCCCCATGGTAGAAAAAAAAATAAACTCCAGTAAGATCTTTGGGGAAAAAAAAAAAAAAGAGAATTGCTGGAGTCCACTGTTTTCTTCATGGTATTATTATCATCATAAACTTGGACTAAACATGTGCTTATTTTGCTTCCACTCTTGCCAAGTTTAACCTGAAATTTATGAATGTTTGTTTGTTGCTCTAATTCATGCTCCAACATTCTAGTGACAGCACAAAAACATGCAACAACAGTGGAACGCCACTCAGCCAAACACAGTATGTGACACGTCAACAGGAACACAGCTATGAGACACTGATATACCAAGTTTATGAAACCTTACATATTTGTTTGTACAGTGCTGTCGATGTAAGCCCATGATGGTAAGTTCATGAATTTGCCAGACCTCATAAATGTAAAATATATACATATATGATTTAAAAATGACAGGAGAAATCTTCAGAAACTAGGCCAATATGTTTTACACTTTATACCCTAAGCATGACCCATAATGGAAAATCTGACAACCTGGATTTCATCAACATTAAAAACTTTTGCACCGCAAAGATCCTATGAAGAGGATGAGCAGACAAGCTACTGACCAAGAGAAAATATTTGCGAATCACGTATCTGACCAGGTTATAAAGAATTCTCAAAACTCAACAGTAAACAAAAAAAATTAGAAAATGAACAAAAGACAAGAAGACAATTCACTGACGAGAATATAAAGATCCCAAATAAGCACAAGAAAAAATATTCAACATCATTAGCTATTAGGAAAGTGCAAATTAAAACCACAATGAGATATCACTATCCATCACTGACAACATCAAATAAAGATGCAGAGACATTGGATCACTCATACATTTCAGGGGAGAATGTAAAATGGTACAGCCACTCTGGAAAACAGTTAAGCAGTATCTTAAAAAACTACACATGTAATAATTATCATATAATCTAGCAATTGTACTCATGGGTATTTATCCCAGGAAAATAAAAACATATGTTCACATAAACCAATGTTTATAGCAACTTCATGTGTAATAGCCAAACACCAGATAAAACCCAGATGCCCTTCAACAAGTAGGTGAATGGTTAAATAACTAGTTCGTTCATGCCACAGAACACTACTCAGCAATAAGAAGAAATAAACTATTCATATACACAATGACCTGAATGAAGCTCCAGAGAATTAGAGTGAAAAAAAGCTAATCTCAAAAGGTTACACTCTGCATGATGCCATGGATATAACATTCTTGAAATAATAAAATTATTCCAGACAAGATCAATCAATCGTTCCCAGGGGTCATAGATTGGGAAGAGGGAAGAGATTAGGAAAGTTAAGGTGAGTGTGTCGGTAACAGGGCAATGAGGAATCCTCGTTTTGATGGAACCGTTCTGAATCCTGACTGTATCAATTGCCAATATCCTGGTTATGACACTATACTTTCATTTTATCAGATGTTATTACGGGGCTTAGCTGGGTGAAGGATATGTGAAATCATGTGATGTTCTTTCTTATAACTACATCTGAATCTACAATATCTCAAAATAGTAAGTTCAAGTTCAAAATAATAAAATAAAAACACACCAATCTGGCACTAAAATACTAGCGATAAATCCATGAAGACATTTTATTGAGCAATATCAAGAAATATTAGTTTTATAATGTATAAATTATACATTACATGCCTACGTCTATCTAGATATACTTCCAGAGTATATTTCTTCCAATAGCTATCTTCCCATTGGGAAACCTCACCCAAGTAAACTCTATGACATTCTATGGTCAAGCAGAAAAGTAAATTTGACTGCAAATTGACAAATTCAGATTTTTTCAAGAGTCATAGCAATATTTTGAAAAAAAAAAAAAACAACTTGTTTTATCTAATGAACTCCCGTAGGTCACAGTATTAAGTGAATAGTCTTTCCAAAGATTATACTGTTTCCTGTTCCTTTTGTCATAAGGTTTTTAAATCCCAGTTGCTTCAAAATACACTACACGGGCACGTGCACACACACTCATATCACAACTTTCCAAAGATGCTAGGTCTAACATTTCTAAGACCATTTTCTATTTCTTTCCCTCTACTTTAACTCAACACAAAATCTGAACCTAGCCACGGTGCCCCAAAATGACCTGGAAAATTAAGTTTATTTTTTCTGGCAATGACAATCTGTGCTTGGAAATACAAAACTGTTATTCTGAATAAATTTCAAAGTTCCAAAGTACTAAAATTACTTTACTGAAACAGGACAAAATGAGCTGTTACTGCTGGGGAAAGGGATTGTTATCCCAGAAAGAACAGTGTGCTCTCCAGCCCTTGTATAGCCACTTCTGTTTTGTAAAATAAACAACTCTGCTCTCTTTATTTTACTTGACGTCCTGTGTTAATAAAAATCTCCTGAGGCTAAAATTCTATTACAAGTGTTCATTTTGTCACCATTTTAAAAAACAAGAGATCAATTTCACTTTTGCAAGCTCATTTTTTTCCACTCACTTGTTGCTGTTGTTTTGACTTCTGCGTATGCCCCCTTGCAAAAACAGCAAAAGGAAGATTGTTCATTGCTCTTTTCTAAAAAGAGGAGTCCATGTGTCTCTAAATGGATTGACAGTCATAAAGAGAAGAGAGATCCAACTATAGTATCACTTTGCTGATCTATATATAAGTATTGTTTCAGTTTTAAATTGTGGCAGTAAAATCCTAAGCCCAGAACTATATTGTCATTTCAAGTGCATTCCGCTTTCAGAATACTGGATGAAAATTCTAGCAATGCTGCTGGCTATCTTGAGGTCAGAGACAGGTAGGAGTCAGCTCAGCTAGAGTGAGCAGATTCAGAGATACAGTGCAAGCATACCCAGAGGTAAACTATAGAGTCCAGCAGAAGACAAAGGGGACAAATGTGATCTTGATGGCCATCCTACAGTCCTCTTTCACATTTTCTGCACACTTAAAGAGAGGAGAAATGTTTCATGCTCAGTCAGAAATTGTGATAAAAAGCAAAAAGACCTAGGAATGACAGTCAAAGATTTTTTAATTCCTTTTTCCCTCATAATCCCTGAGGAGATAAGACCAGAGGAAGGAGATCTGACAATCTTAGCCTTCTAATCAGGCAATAGATTCTCTATTATAAAATCATTATCCTTCTCCTCACTTATCTCCCAGGGCCATCTCCCCTACCACCTTTATGTTTTCTTACAACTCTCCTTTTTCTACCGTTACTTATTTTGCTATTAATAGTATAGGGTAGTACAATCATTTTCATGTTCTAATTTATCAACCATCCATTTCCTATCACGTAGCAAAAGTATAGAAAGAAAAATAGGAAAGACTCTCCCTTCACTTTTCCCCCCTTGACTTCTATACTATTCCTTCCTTGTCTTATATACAGGGAAAAAAGGAAATTCAGCAAGAACTTCTTTAGAAAGAGAAGCCAGCATAAAAAGTGACACAAAAAGTTAACAGAAGAAGAAAAAAAGAAAAAAAAAATCTTTGAAAGACATGTCACTGCATGCTGATCACCTCAAATTCTTTTTTTCTCCAATACAGAAAGGCACTGTTGGAGAATGGTCACTCATGCCTATAATCCTAGCAATCTGTAAGGCTGAGATAGAAGGATCACTTGAGCTCAGGAGTTCACAACTAGCCTGAGCAAGAATGAGATCCCGTCTCTATCAAAAGATTAAAAAAAAAAAAAAAGTAGCTGAGTGTGGTGGTGTGCCTGAATTAGTCTTAGTTACTGGGGAGGCTGAGGCAGGAGGATGCTTGAACTCAAGAGTTTGAGGTTGCAGTGACCTATGATGATGTCACTGTACTCTATCTAGAAGAATAAGATCCTGCCTCAAAAAAAAAAAAAAAGAAAGAAATGAAAAGGAGCACAATTTCTAAACCATTATGAAAAAAATTTCATCTTAAAAGTGAAACTGTTCTAATTTGAGCTATTCCTGTTATTACTGTAAACTATACATCTATATCTCTAACATTATTCCATATGGAATGATATATGAAAACTGACTAGACATGCTGTTCAATCACTAGGCAATTTCCTTAAATTACGGACAAATTATAAACAAATCAAATACAGGTAAGAAGTTATGGAAAACAAATATTTATTGTAGGTGACTGTGCTATTATAAGTTCTGGGATGCTTGTCCATATTTTATTCACTTTGTAATCAAGCATTCGGAATAGTATCTGGCCCTTAATAGGCTTAATAAATACTTGTGTAAGTATATTTAACTTAGGTCTGAAAAAGTGCAAAGCTGCACTTTATATTCTAAACATTGGGCAGGCCAAGGGCTCCAACCAGCATCTGTGTCCAGCATCTTAGGCAGCTGCGCGGCTCTTGGCATCCCATCCCCACTTCCCTGCACTGCCTGGAGAGCTGCCTGCCACTCCTGCTTCAGACTCTGGCCTTGGATTCATGAAATGCTCAGTTTGAGCAATTTTTAAACAATTCACTTATAAAGTACCTCAAATACGAGAGAAAACACTCTACAACTCTAATAAATAGGCAAAGTTGTTAAACATTCTCTAACTTGGCCAGCTTTTTCTCATCAGAAAGCTTCTGTTCCTTTGGCCTGGGATGCTTACCTGCTGTCAATGGGAATGGCTAGCCTCCAAAAACCAGCTCCAGGTCCTCCTACATAAAGCTCCTTCTTTGACCATCCCAATGTACAAGGATCTCTCTTTCCACCTTCTCCATTCTCACAGCAGATACCATCTTATGTGGCATTTGACTCACAGACTGTCTTGTAGAGGGTTTTTTTTTTTTTTTTTTTTTTTTTTTTGTTTTGTTTTTTTTTTTTTATTTGGTTATTTTTGCTTTTTGTGTTGGGTGTTTAGGTTTTTAGGACGGGTGTTT
>CAUYPK010003936.1:0-30504 GCA_963574355.1 Loris lydekkerianus | reverse complement strand
CCACATTATAAGAGTGGTGCTGGGGAGGACAAAGGAAAGAAGAAGAATCACCCGGGAGGAAAAGAATGCTGTGCTCCGAGCTCTCCTGCAATAAAGTCTTGTGAAGCCTTCGTTGGTGTCCTCGTCTCTGCTGGTCGGCGGCGCGGCGACACCGACACCGACAGTTGGGGCTTTCAAACAGCTGTGTGGAGTTTTCCTGAACCCCTGCCCAAACTTGAGTGAGTGATCAGAAAATGGCTGGTAAACCTGAGCAAATATTCTCACCAATATCTACTTCAGGTTTGTCCACGGGAAATAATAGACAGGAAGACGATGCGAGTGGTCATGGAGGGTAATGAACAAAAGAGTTCCTTCCAGAAACAAGAGCAGAGTGATGGACCAAATAAGAAATTTCCTCTTTTGGCTGAATCCTGCCTAACAGGATTTTGTCATTGCTGCAGACAAGAAGTGACTATGTTTATTAGTTGTCCCTTTTCTAAACTGCACACCTGCAGCCCACCACCATATGTTGGGTATGTGAGTGCAGAGAGAGGTGGCAGGAGAGAAAGTTAATTGTCATGGAATCAGGAAGTTGCTAGATCTTGCCAAGCCACATATGAATCTGATGAAGGTGATTGACAATATATTGGATTTTGAAATGGAGAAAGGAAGAACGTGGGGCATTTAGGTCATCCTCCTGGACAAAGGCCAGGGTGGCCATTAAGTTCATGTGCAATTTAAAATAGTAAACTTTATGGCTACCCTATATGCAAAAGGAAGGGTAAAAGTAAACATCTGGGGGCTAAAAGGGAGGATGCTGACAAAGATGGTAAACAAGCACAATAATGTTTTCCTCCAGCATCCAGTAGTTCCCTTTTATGTGGCTATGTAACTGTTTTGGTTCGGATGGGGGGGGTGTTGGTTTGGGTTTTGTTTTTGTTTTTTTTTGTTTTAAGACAGTCTCACTAGGCTGCCGACAATAAAGTGCTATGGCGCCACAGCTCACAGCAACCTCAAACTCTTGGGCTTAAGCGATTTTCTTGCCTCAGCCTCCCAGGTAGTTGGGACTACAGGTGCTCACCACAACACTCCGCTGTTTTTTTGTTGTAGCTGTCATTGTTGTTTAGCAGGCCCTGGCCAGGTTCGAACTCACCAGCCCCAGTGTATATGGCCAGCACCCTAACCACTGAGCTAAGGGCTCCGAGCCATGTGACTGGTTTTTATTAATGGGGATGGGAATAAAAATAGTAGCTTGCAGGCAAAGGTTTTATAGAAGAGATGTACATTCTTCCTGTTACTTCTGCCATCTTAATAGGAAAGACAAGGATTCCCCCTGAGATCGACAGAGCTATACAATGGAAAGTGCCTGTGTCCCCAGATTATCGCATAGAGGAAAGGTGCACAATGGCCAGGAACACCCACTTGGGCAATTACTTGAGGGAAAAATCAGCTTCTATTGTGTTAAGTATAGAAATCTGGGGGGTGGGGAGTTTGTTTATTTATCATCTAGAATTTGTTAACTATAATGTATGCTTCAAAATTTAGGTTGACTCTGTTGCCCCCCAAATTCTTTACTGAAATGACAGAAAATGGAAAAATAAACATAAATACAAAGAAAACAAAGAGAAGATGGCAGAAGTGAATTGATGCCAACAATGTCTGGAAAATATCTGACTTGGGAAAATTGATGAATTGCCAAAGTCATGCCATAAGACATTAGATGGATGTAGGAATTAGAGGCCCAAGATATTTCTGAGGTTTGAATGTGGAAGAGATATTGAAGACAGAGAATTTACTGAAAATCTGTAGAAAGAGCAGCTGGACACACAGTATAATGGCTTTTCTCTTACTTTGTAGTTCAATCCGAGGCACTTAGGACACAAGCACACCCGGAGCAGCCGAAAGTGGGAAGTCATTCTTAAAACAAAATTGAATAATGACATCCCTTCCTGACACCCCAAGCTCCTTCCTCTGACTCAGCTCTGAGGGCCAGCTGGCCATCAGGTTTGCCCCCAGAGTCTTATGTCCTCAGGTCAGTCTAAATAGGAAAGATCCCTCCTGGGGGAATCAAGCAAGGATTCTCACCTGTACTTACAGTTGTGAATCCTCAGGAGAATATGTGGGTTCCAGGCACCCACAAAAAAAACCTTGACAAATCCCATAATAAATAAAGAGCTTCCAATCTGCTTATAGGGCTTCTATGTTAAATATAAACAGATGTCCAAGGTTCATTGGAAATTTTAGAAAGCCTTTGATATGAATGACGACTATGACAAACTAATAGCTACCAAAAAAGAAAAACTCAAAAGAAAAATTGAAAGAAAAAAATTCATCAAAATTAAAAAATTAATGTCTTTAGAGAAATAAATAATCCATAGTACATCCACGAAATAAAAAGTAGAGGAGGATCTTAAAAAGAACTTTTAGGAAACAAAATAGAGTTATTGGGTATGAAAATGTAATAGAACAAATGAAAAATTCCAATGGCAGAGTGAGAACATAAAGTTGAAAAGAACCTCAATTAAATACAAGCAGAGAGGAGGGGGTGAAAAGTGCTTGGGTAAGTTCCCACCCAACAGGTACATTGCATGGGTATATGGTACACTTCCTAGGTGAAGGACACAGCTACAACTTGGACTTCAACTTTACAAAAGCAAACTACTCAACCTAATTGTTTGTGCCCTCATATGTACCTGAAATAATATTAAAAAAGCAACATTGATAAGATTTTAAAGGTATTTCTAGAAAAATGGCTGACCGTATGGCAAATAAATTTGGAACATACTGGGTTAAACAAAATAAGGAGAGAGAGAGTGATCTCCCAGAAAGCTCAGAAAGAAATAGAAACAGCAGTGGGAAATGGGAAGCAGAAAATAGGAAAAACTAGAGAATCAGTCCAGGAGTCTACAACCTAATCAGCAGGTGTTCCGGAAGGAGAGCAAAGAGAACAGCTGGGGGAAAGCTGTCAGGTTCACATGAAAGCAAAGTTTCCAAGAACTAAAGAGAATCAACGTTCAGATTGAACAGACAAACTAAAACGCTCAATAAATAATCTTTAAAGAAACACACCCTACAGCCCATTTTTCATTTTTCAGTACTCTGGAGATAAAGAGAAGATCTTAAAAGCTTTCAGAGAGAGGAAAGCTCACACAGAAAGATCCAAGAATCAGAATGGGAACATTGGCAAGAAAGAGACCATGGAGAAATACTTTCAAAATTCTGAAGGGCAAATGCATTGCAACCTAACATCCTGAAACAAATCAATCCATTCAGAGTAAGGGTAGAAAAATGTTGTTGTCAGATGTGCAGAAACTCAATTGTTCCCTTCTCACTTTTTTTTCCCATCACAAGACCTACTGTGGGAGAATACATGGGGATCCCAACAAAAGAAGAAATTTTTACCAAGGGCAAAAAGACACAGGCTAGAGGACACAGATAAGCCAACACAAGAGAAAATAAAGAAAAAAGCTAAAATATTAAAAGGCAATAAGTAATCCTAGAGAACAATTAACACAGCCGATTTTAATATAAATACTTGTAGTCAACCCTCCTAAAATTGGGGTGCAAGGCTGCATGGCATATTGCTGTAAATAAGAAAGCACTTTTTTTTTTTTTTTTTTTTTTTTTTAAGAATTGGACAGGAGTGTAGATATCTTCTACTGTCTCATCTCATATTATAGATGACAGAACTGAGTAGGTTAAGTCACCTTCTTTCCTTGCAGATACTTGGTTCACTTCTACTCAGAAACTGCAGCAGAGGGATCTGGTGCACTTGATTACAGAGCAGTAAGACCCGCAGTCTGGAGTGGAGGGACATTTCTTAAAGAATCCCTCTTCCTCTCTTGTCACACTTGCTTCAGTTTGGCTCTCCCCCAAAATTGATTCCCATTCTCATGAGCAAGGATATTATTTTCCGGTTTATTTCTGTCCATTTACTCTGGCATGTGATGATTTGTTTTTAGCTAAACTACTGTATAATCACATTGCTTTTATTGTAGCACTTTTGCAACGGTGGCTATAAATTTTGGGCAAATTTCTGTTGTGGTTTGAAAAATAATAATTGGCTTCTCTCACTTTATGATGCATTCTATTTTTATCCTGATGAGTTTTATCACCCATAACATATATGCAGCTTGGGAGAGAATGTAAAGATTTGTTACAGACCAATAAACCCTTTTATTTGCCTTTGTGTGTGTGTGTGATTATTGAACACGTGTAGCTTAAATTTGCTTCTCTTAGGAGAGCCATAATCCCAACTATTTTAATTTAAAACTGATGATTTTTCTTATTTTTCCTCTGTCCTACCTAGATTATTATCTTCATGAATCTTATCTTAAAAAAAAGAAAATACTGGTGCTTAATATGAAGATTTTTGTCCTGCACTCTAAAATTCTGTCTATGGGACACATTGGTATATACTGGTAGCCCGGTGTATTGTTTAGTCTTTTGTAAATAAATTAATTTCTGTATTTCACCTGCTCAGAAAGACCTATCCAAAAAATAGGCGAGGGGGTTTCTGAATAGGGTGCAACTTCTTTTTCTTAGTTTTTAAACATGTTTCAAGTTTATTCAGTTTGTTTTCTTTTTTCAAGTTAAGAATGAGCTTAGAAAAGATACAAAAAGATTATTATGACTGTTATTTCTAATCTTCCCCAATATTTGAGAGACCATTTATTAGCACCTTTTAATTTTTCTTATTTTGAAAAGATATGGTTCTAATTTTGTTTACTTCTTTAAAGACAACTAAACTAGTATTTAAAGGGCAGCATCATATTTGGAATCAGAAGATGATGATAAATACCTAAGGATAAAATCTTCAGGATGAAACTGGAATAATATCAACCTAAATTCCCATACTCCCTCATGGTTTATAGTGATTTATAGTTTTCAAGGCACTTTCAGATTTATAGAGTGTTCATAAAGTTCACGTGCAATTTAAATTGCATTTGATCTTCACAACCACCTTGTCAAGTAGAGACAAGAAGAGAGATTGATATCTCTATTTTGAAAATTAAAAAATAAAAAAACTGAGACTCAAGCTACGAACCTAACCCAAAACCACAGAGTGAAAAAGTGACAAAGCTGGGCTTTGTAGTCAAATCCCTTGATCTGACTCCACTCTCAGCCTGCTTCTCACTGTTTGCTGCTGAACCTCACCTCACCACCTTCCCAAGTTCATCTCTCAGAATCCTCTATTATTAATTTCAGTCCAGCCACTCTGACCTCTGTGCTGCTCCTTGACACATGTTCCTACCTTGAGGTCTTTCTGGTGATTATTGACCCAGATTCACCATGGTCACTACCCTTCCTTCTTTTAAGGTTTTCACCAAGTTTCACTTTTTCAATGTACCTTCTCTGACCACATAAATTAAATATATGACTTCCCTTGGACCTCACTCTCCCTATCCACCTCCGCTGCTTCCTTTTCTTTTTTTCTGCAGTTTTTGGCCGGGGCTGGGTTTGAACCCGCCAACTCCAGTATATGGGGCCTGCGCCCTACTCTTTGAGCCACAGGCACCGCCCCGCTGCTTCCTTTTCTATCACTAAGCCTCGTCCAGTAATACCACACAACAGGCTTAGTTTGTTGCCCACCTTTCTCCCATGACAATATGAATTCCATGAAGACAAAGATGGTTTTTCATTTTCATTACAATCATTTTCTCAGCATCTAGCATAGAGTAGGGAATCAGTTTACATGTATTGAATGAATGAATTACCTTTATTCTTTGCCAGGGTTAAATCTTTGCTCTCTTTAAGAGGTAGAATGTCATTATGTTCTTATTATGATTTCGACAGGTTGTGAAGAATTACCTCTATATCATTCAGATTTTAAAAAACTGCCTCTTAGAGAAATATCATTTATAGAGAGTGTAAGTTGTACAAATAACTTTCAGGAAGATACCACATAGTATAGAGATACAATATAGATATTGAAATATAATAGAGATTAATATCTACTATTTTGAAACTTCCCCCCAAAAAGCTGAACTCTACTAAAAAGAATAGTTTGCACTGGGCTATTTTGATTTATTGGTTCTATAACTGAAATCTAAAATGTCTGTTGATGGTATGAACTTTCCATAAAAATTTAGTACATTGCTCTGAAATTTTCATAGAAACATTAATTTTTTTTTTGAGCTGATACTGGGGGAAAAATCATAAAGTTATATTAAAGTGTATACTTTCAATTATGAAATAAGCAAACTTATTTGAGTTGAATATTTTTTCTTTCAGATTACAAGTATTTTGTTATCTGCAGCCAGTCTGCTGTGCTTCAGTGATAACCTGCACCATCAAAAATCTATTTAAGTGATAATTATCTCACTATAGCTGATATTGGAGAAGGTCACCTTGAAAACCAAGCTTGAGAGAAAGTAAGCGTATTATCAAAATAAGCCTAGATCCTAAATACAAAAAGCCCTATGCACAAATGTTGCAATCTAGTTAGTAAATGTGTTTCTCGCAGAAGCAGGGGTTAGCACTCTGAAACCACCTTATATGTACACTGGGATTGAACAAATAAGTAAATATATTGTCAACACTGGCAACCATGGATCTTACTGTCAGGGAAGGAAGTTACACATATGAAAAGGAAAAAGGACCCAACGGTGTTGGGTTGAAATGAGAGGTGTAAGAACAAACTCATAAATTTCAATACATAGACTAGATACAGAAATACACGTATGTATTAGTATACACATATTAGTATACACATATGAGTTAGTATAAAGACATACATCTCCTAGCTGGGCCACTGACAGGGGCTAAAAGCAATGATACCCTAACAGCAATAAGCATGCCTAGCTTGCAGATCTTGGTTTCCTTGCAGTATTCACAAAGGAAATCAGGACCCTTTAGAGAAATGATTGATTTCAGGACTGGGGCAGAGAAAATAATAAAAAATGAGCTTAGACATAGAAAGAACATGTAGGGGCTCAAAATGGTCAGAATATGAAATGAATGATGACATTGTATTAAAACCCATAGAATAAAATAAATATCCACAAATCCATACTATATTTTTAAAAATTGGATAAATAAATAATCTAATTTATTTGGCTTATTAGTAATAGAGAGCATACATCTTTCTATTACTTCTCCTGCAACTACTGTCAATTTCTTTCTCTGTTGAGGCAGCATGTAATACCTTGAAGTACCCTCATCCCCCAACATTTCCTAAAATTCTCCCATAGAATTCCAGAGAACGAGCAGGAAAAATCCAGTGTAGCTCTGCTTTCTCTCCTAGGTTGCTAGCTCTGGTTCCCCGGTGTATCAGGACTTCCAGGGAAACGGAGTCTGGTTTTATCCATTTCTATCAATATTATCCAAGCAGTGTAACTAGCATTTTGGAAGCCCACCCATGATAGGGCCTGGATGGGAACAAGTAGAGAAAAGAATAAAAAGAAACTTGAACTTCTATTGCTAACTATACATGTGTTGCCACCCTCCTTTGTGCTATTGTTTTTCTCCCAAGGCTGGAAAAACTGTGTTAGTGTCCACTTGATTTTCTCTTATGTTTCCCTGTGTTCTCATCTTATCCACTAGCCAATAAAGAATGCTACTTTCCCAGTGCCTCACTCCTCCTATAGCTTAATCATGGATTGCCCTTATTCAGTTCCCTCACCAAGGACCAAACTCTGCCGCAACTTCAGATGCTCACAGAGGTCTTCTCCATCCAGATCTTTCAGAGGGAGCTGTCATTAGAATAGCATGTACCTCAGAGTGCATAACAGCAGTGCACATAATTTATCAGAACAGACACAGAAAACAACTGTGTAGTGTCCAATAGAGTGGGTTAATGGTACAAAGACAGATGGATGTGAACTGACTAATGAGTTAAGTAAGTACAGAGAATGGGAGCTGCAAGCCCAAGACTTCATCAAGGCCAAAGGGCAGAAAAGGGGTCTTTTTTGCTTGTCCTACAGAGAATGGCACAAACAGATCATTGAAAGCAAAAAAATCACCATTCTACAAGAATATAGAGTTACTGAACATCTGAATGACTGGCATTAACTCGCCCCAGAGCAATAGCCAGCAATAACAGATTGTCCCAATAGCTAGCCAAGACTTTCAGCCAAAAATGGGAATCAGAGAGCTTCATTTCTCATATTCTAATTGGATAGCATCTTAAAATACTTCAGCAGAAGTAAAAGGTTCATCTTGAAAGAAAAATCATTGTTATTAATTCTCATTGCACCCAAGGCCCTGTCAAGTATTCTAAAATTCTTCTATCTTGGAAGGAAATGATTTAGAACACTTTACCTTTCCCTATGCAGGTTAAATGCATTGCCCAGGGTTACAGAGTATGCCATATTTGGACGCAGGATTAAAATGGTTCACTCTTGAGTTCGTGATCCATTGTATTATGTTTAACATCAAGTCCACGATTTCCCAAGAAAAGAAGCATTGAACTTATTCCAAAATTCAATAATGTAGCTTTTTAGAAGGGCTAGCCAAATTTAGTATAATATATAGCAAACAGCTACATTTTGCCAGTTCAATGGTCATACTTTTCTAAGATTTCTCATAAAATGACTAATTTAAAATTTTTAGCTTCATGCTGAAATTCAGTAATGACATTCTAAAATATTATGGTATCTCACATTCCTGACAGCTGGCTCTTCTGCCGATTTCCCAATGTCTCTGCCTGCTGGATGGGCCCTGGGATGGATTTCACCCCACCCATCAACCCATCAGTCATGTCATAAGGCATCTGGTCTTCAAGATTATAAAGGGATTTGGGTCTTCATTTTATGCTTCTTCAAGCATGCTGTACACAGGTAGGCAGATGGTCTTTTACTACAAAATGACCACATATCTATATGGTGTCTTCTGTTAGCAGACATTCTATTCCATGTTACAGGATGAAAATCATAAAAACTGTCCCAGATGTATGTTCTTATTCTTTTAAAATATGCTCTGCATTGGTTTTGGACAAACTTCCAAATCAGAGAACAGGTAAGATACAAATTTCAAATTGGTATAAAATTAGATTGTGTTTCCAAGCATGAAAATGGCAATCCTACTCGGGTTATGTCCATAGTTTTATCAGGCAAATACAGCACCACAGCAAGCAATGCACTGTTTGGTATAAAATGACTTAGGTTCTATGTTCCCTCAGGGGAGATGCTGTGTCTTGTGCTGCATTAAAAGCCCTAGCTCACCTAGTGCAAATATTTATTGGTAAACACAATTTTGCTCAGTTTGTACAAAATATGAACAATTTGCCAATACGATTACATCAAGAAAAAAAATTCAAGATCATCACTTCTTAGCTTCTTTTGGGAAAACCTATTCTTCCATAATGTGTTCTCAAACCACCTATCTTTACCAGAGATCATTTCTCACTCCATCATTTTTTCATTTGAAACAAAAGAATAATTTGGCACTAGGTGTTTCTTGGTCACAGCCTTCAGGTTCTTTATCTTTATCATTATATGTGTAATCTTCCTTGCAGGATACCAATTATCTACAAGAGGTAAAAGTTTACAGATGCTACCTCTGATTCAAGACGTCACCAAAATGTGTTGATAATCAACTCCTTGTAGATTATCTAATAAACATCAAAGTATTGTGTTCATCATCCAAAATGGCTCCCCCCCATGTAATTTATTCCTTCTCCCTACTCCTTGTCCTGTAATATTTAAAAAATTGTGATGATTGACATTCCTCTTTTTCCTCTTAAATGATCAAATTTTAGAGAAGTCTTTATGTTAATTGTTATTATTTGCTATTATTTTTGTTTTTATTATTACTAAAAGAATGCTAAAAAAACATATGGCAGACAATAAACACTTTGGATATGTTTTTAATAATGACACAAAAGTCCTAACGTTATTCCAATTTTGTAAATAAAAGAACTAAAGTTTACACAGAATTGAAACGCTTTGGAATGATAATAGAGTTAGTAAGACATGGCAGGGTTATGACTCAGATAAGCCTAACTCTAAATCCTTGTGGGACACTATACTACCCTTCTTTATCCTTCTCCTCTGCACTCCTCATCCTGTCTTCCCTGGCACCCTGGGTATCGTGCCCCGAGGAAGCTGTGGATCAGCATCTTTGACTTTGTTTCCTCAGTTCTACCTCCTAAATCTGCCATGATTGTATCATTTTCTGACTTTCCCATCTCTAGGGCTGAAATACTGTATGTTTCAGGCACATTCTCTACCATTCTGATTTATCAGCACTAACCTTATTTCTGAAGTATAAAAAGAGGAAACCCTGATTTTACCTATAAGTTCAATATAATTGTGTGGTGGCCTATATGAATATTTCCTTGATTCAATGGTTATAAAAGGATTTGAGAAGGTCAAGATAGACCAGAAAGCCAATAGGTTTCTTCATCACATTCCAAAAAGGATATTTCCCACATGGACCCCAGTCCCTCAACTGCAGATAAGCCAATCTAGTGGTCTTTGGTCACTTGTGACCATACTCACTGGGGAAAACAGAATGAACATATATACACCAGTAAAATTTTTTACTGAAATGATTATATAAATTTCTCAACTCATAAACTAAATTTTTCCAATTTACATTTTACTCAGAAGAAATAGCTTCTAAGCAGTAAAAAGAAAATCTGCTTATCTTTGAGGAAACTCTAAGTGTCAATCATCTCCAATGACCAATAGCTCACAGAAATTAAAGCTAGTTTTAGAAGACAGATCAAAATTCATAGTGAATTTTCTATATTTAATATATTTGCTGAAGCTAAGGTATCTGAAGTACCATCCAAGCAGATAATTATGGTCTTAATATTCCACTGTACCATGAAAGGCCAATAGTCATAGATATTTTGAATTGCCACTTACTTGGTTTACAAGAAGTCCAGATTTTCCAAAAAAATAATGCTACCTAGGTTATGCCCATATGTCCTAATTGAAGGCCTTAAATAATTAGTCTTTAAAGCTGAACTAAGAATTCTTACTTTTTAACTAACAAAATTTCCATTTATTGGGCGAGGAATAGAGTAGGGTGCCAGCCCCTTATGCCAGAGGTGATGGGTTCAAATCCAGCCCCAGCCAAAAACTGAAAAATAAAATTTTTCCATTTATCCTTTCTTTTGTTATCATTCTAAGAGTCCCAAATAGGTAAGGAAGACAATGTCTCACACAGAATGCAAGTCTATGACTGGCTCCACAGCCCCTCTCTTTGGGCTAACACTTTCCCTGTGTTTCTGTTTCATTGTCCAACATTTGCTCTACTCACCTCAAGTCACTATGCAATGTTACTTTCTATGCAATGTTAAAGGCTATGGTCTACATTCAACCACCAAAGTTCCTTGGGTGTGAATCATTCTTTGTCACCACTGCTAAGGCCTTAGGCTTTCCATCATTTGCTGTCAGATCTTCAGTTTTCACATGGTTCTCTGTCATAAAGAAATACTTCCTTTTTCAAATGTTCATTATTGAAGAGGATGCCACAGTAGAGATCTGGATGCCTATCAACCAGGATCTTCTTTGTCATGTCTATCAGGACATAGAGCAGTCTGGAGTGCTGTGTCAAGTGGGTGGTCAAGGGCAACCCTGCACTGTACTTGGAATCATTGTTTATTCCGGCTCACCCTATTACAATTCTTTGTATACTCATGTGATTTCAGAACTATGTTGTGCCTCCTTGAAATATGGATTTGGGGGGCATCACAGTCCCTCAGTCATGGCTAGTGTCTCTTACTCTGCCATGTTGGTAATATTCTGTCTTTTGTATTTCTAAACCCTAATTATATACAGGGATCTAGTAAGCCAGGAAGAGGCTAGAAAAGAGCCTTTCCTCCAAGCATCCCTTGCCATTCAAATGGCTTGACTTCCCAGAAATAGAAAGAGGAACTCTAGGAGAGAATGATAACTAACTTTATGTGTCTATTTAAATTTCAGCCTAAATGCCTTCCTTAACTCCTAACTGTTGACAGAAGAGAACATTTTATTTTTTTTAGAAGAGAACATTTTAATTTATAAATATTGCTGAGACAGAAATGCCAGCAAAAAATAATCAAAACATTTTATGATTGAGATTAGAAATAAAATTCTTCAAGAAAAACATATATAGCAAGAGAGAATACTTAAGAGGATGAGTAGGTATAATAACTCATATTCACATGTACATTCTGCCATTTGGAATAGTTAAAATGACAGAACACCTCCATAAACTATTAGTAAATGATTTGCTTAGGAGTAGAGCTGAGAATAATTCAAAAATGTTTCCTCATATTCCCTCTTCCCCAATAACAAGAAAAGTTGTGTTCTCTGCTTTTCCTGAAAAGTGGAGTGTTTGATGGTCTTTGTTCCATATAGCAAAATTAATGATTATCCACCTCTACCAATGGTATACTGAGCATATAGACCAACCATCTGGCTAAGTATAACCAGAAATGTTACACAAAAATTATGCTTGAAATCATCAAGTCGGTGAAGGCTATCTGGGTAAAGAAATAAATGCAGGTTGTTGAGCCTGGACTTTGGAGCCAAACATCATAGGAGCATCTGCCAATTCTAGAAGTGGGGCTAAGAGTAAAGTTGCTAAAGTCTCTTTCCAGAAACAAATATAAATTATTTCTGAGGATAACATCATTCTAGAGGTCAAAATTAGTTACAAATTTTAGATAATATCCAATATTCAATCAAAAATAATCAGATCCATGAGTAAATAAAACAATGTGACAGAGAACTAAGGGAACTCAGACAATAAGAATAAACTCACAGAAGATACAAATAATGTATCTACTAGAATATATGAGGTCTGATAATTAAGTTTGCTAACTTGTCCTTAAATAGGTGCTGAATACCTCATTGCTGAATATCACTATGGTTGGTCACCTTCAAAGTAATGCCCTTTAAAATCTTTGCACCAATGGCCAGCACCTACTCTACTTTTCAAAGCAATTTTGGAACTCGTTTCCTGAATGGCTATCAGAATTACCATTGTATTACCCTTGATATCTAGAATCTCATAAAAAGTCTTCCTTTCAACATTTCTTTATCTTCAGGTAAAGAAAAGAGTCACTGGGGTCCAGACCCAGTAAGTAGGGATGGTGGTTCAATACAGTTATTTGTTTACTAACTAAAACCCCCTTCACAGACAGTGCCCTGTGAGCTGGTGCATTCTTGTGATGCAAGAGCCATGAGTTTTTGGTAAAACGTTCAAGTCATTTTCATCTAACTTTTTCATGCAGGCTTTTTAGCACTTTCAAATAGTAAATTTGGTTAATTGTATGTCCATTTGGCACAAATTCATAATGAATAGTCCCCCTGATATCAAAAAAGGTTAGTGATATTGTTTTGACTCGTTGTTTTGACAGACAAAATTTTTGGGGTTATAGAGAATTGACTGACTTCCATTATACACTTGACACTTGGTTTCAGGGTTCTATTGGTACACCCATGCTACATAAGCAGTGATAACATGGCCCAAAATATTGCCTTATGATAAAAGTCCTAGAAGAAAATGTGGGAAACACTCTTAAGGATGTCAACCTGGGAAAAGACGTTATTGAAGAAGACTTCAGTGGCAATCCCAACAACAACAAAAAGAAATACATGGAAGTTAATTAAGTTGAAAATCTTTAGCACAGCTAAGGACACAACAATTAAAGCAAATAGGCAATCTTTAGAATAGGAAAAGATATTTGCATGTTATGAATCTGACAAAGGGCTGATAACCAAAATCTACAGAGAACTTAAATGAACCAACAAAAAAAGACCCAACAATTCACTATATTGCTGGGCAAGAGACATGAACAGAACCTTCTATGACAGTGGCTTTCAATAGGTGGGTTGCGACCCCTTTGTTCCATTTGTAACAATGTAGCAATTAGGAAGGTTGAAAACCACTGTTCTATGAGTAAGACAGATTAATGGCTAACAAACATGGAAAAATGCTCATCAGCCCTAATGACCAGAGAAATGCAAATAAAAGCACCCTGAGATATTACCTAATCCCAGTAAGATTAGCCCACATCACAAAATTCCACAGTTGCAGATGCTGGCATCAATATGGAGAGAAGGGAACACTTTTACACTGTTGCAGGGACTACAAACTAATACAACCTCTTTGAAAATAAGTATGGATCCTCAAAGAACTCAAAATAGACCCTCCATCTGATTCCACAATCCCATTACAAGGCATCTACCCAGAAAAAAAAAAAAAAAAAAAATTATCGTATCATAAGGACATTTGCACTAGATTGTTTATTGCAGCTCAATTTGCAATTGCCAACATGTAGAAACAACCAAAATGCCCATCAATCCATAAATGGAGTAACAAACTGTGGTATATAAATATACTATGGAATACTATGCAGCCATAAAAAATATGGAGATTTTACATCGTTTGTATTAACCTGGATGGAATTGAAACACATTCTTCTTAGTGAAGTATCACGAGAATGGAAAAGTAAATATCCAATGTACTCAGTACTAATATTAAAGCCAGTAGATGATCTAATAATGCCCACATAAGAGAAAAACTCAATTCAACTCAAGATGAGGGGTAGGGAGAAGAAGAAAGTCGAGAGAGGGGAGGAGACAGGGGGATGGTGTGCTCCTACTTAGTAGGCACAACATAAGGATATATGACACACCTTCTAGGTGAGGGACACAACTATGACAGGGACTCTACATAACAAATGCAAACATTGTAACCTAATTATTTGTATATTCACATTAACCTAAAATTTTAAAACATTTATATGTATAGAAATATATTTATGTATGTGTGTTTATATGTATACGTGTGTGTTTGCCTCTCCAAAAGGTCCTAGCAAACTTCATCTCTCTGTTGCTTTTGTTCATTGGTGTGCTCTTTGGGACCATTTTTGCACATACCAAAATGGTCATACCAAGATTTTCAGTTAAGATTTTTCAGTTTCTGTATCAATGTACTTGGTTTGGTATACTTGCCATAGATAGCAAACAATTTTGACACACAATCTGTTGAGTTTTTGCAATGTTTTCATCAGTTCATAAATGGCCTCCCTCACCTCTCTTCAGCAGTGATGCTTTCTTTCTCTTACCCTCAGAAAAACATTTTATCCATTTGTACACAGCCATTTTCTTCATGGCATTATCGCCCTAAACTTGGACTAACATTTCCCTGATTTCACTTCCACCCTTGCCAAGTTGAACAAGAAATGTAATGTTTGTTCATTGCTCCAATTCAAACTCTGACAATCATGTGACAGCACACAAAAATACATAATAACAATAATAAATGCATGATACCACCATGTTCCAAAGAGGTCAACAGGAACACAATTGTGAGACGGGTTATGAAAACTTACTTATTTGTTTAAACAGTGCCACCAACAAGAACACACAGTGCTAAGTTTGTGAACTTAAATTTCAGACCCCACACAGGGTAGCCATAAAGTTCATGTGTAATTTTAGACTACATACTATTTTAATTCCACATGAACTTTATGACCACCCTGTAGTAATACCATACCATGATTATGATAGTCAAAAAGATGAAAGATAAGATTAAGCATTTTAGCATAGTAAACTAGAATTAATGAATAACACCCAAATGGAAACACTAACATTTTAAAAGCAGTAACAACAGTGAATAGTATTCATAGCACATTAGACAGACTTGAAAGGAGAACCAATGAAGTAGAAAATAGGACAGAAAAAATACATATTTTGAAAATCAAGAGGAAAGAATAGAAAAATAATATAAGATACATAAAGATTTCAGGGCAAAAGTCTAACATTATGTATTGAAGTCTAAGAAAAAAAGTGGGGATGGAAGAGAGGAAGAAGTGTATAAGAACAATTAAAAAAAGAAAAAGAAGACACCAGTTTCAAGAAACACTACAAACTAAAAACTATATCCATATAAAGAGACACCCACCTAGGTGTATAATTATAAAATTTCTGTAAACCAAAGACAAAAAAGAAATTCTTAAAAGCAGCCACAGGTAAAAAGAATTGACATATTATCTTAAAAGGAACAGCCATCCCTACCTGAAGTTGACTTCTAAACAAAATAAGCAGAACCAGAAAGTACTAAAGATCAACTTCCAACATGAAATTCTATACATAAAGACAGGAAGATGAAATTTTTTTAAAACCTAGAATTTACCATCAGTGGGCTAATGTACAGAATATAATAAAGGGAGCTTTTCAGACAGATGGAGCACTGCAGAGACACGAAGCTACAGGAACATAGCTAGGAGACAACTGCAAGATTCTCAATAAGAGAAGAGAGGAACCTTTAGGGAGGATCTATTTTGCTTTGCATCCTCTGCTGAGGAGTTACACGCACACATCTATCTATGTCTCTCTCTCCGTCTCTCTCTCTCTTGCTCTCTCTCTCTCTCTCCATTACAGAAGCACAAGATTGCAGCACTGATAATAGAGAAAAGCATAAGCTCCCCGAAGGTAAAGTGTTCAATCTCAAAAAATGCCACACAGTCTTCAGCCATACCTTCAATAGAAACTTGTAGTTGGCCCATGTAAATTTCCTAATTTAACACACAGCATAATTCTGCAGGGATAGTCAGAACTTGCAGTTGGAGGAAGTATTAGTAATTAGCTTGGCTCACATCCCACTTTCAGAATACTAATTATGCATATTTCCACTATTCCACAGCCACAGGAGCTTCTACTTCTCACTGCTGAGGCCTGGTTATTACCTGCAGAGACTGCTGGTGACCCAGACATACAGAACACGATCCAGAATCCAAGAAGCAGAGCCAAAAGGCACTATTTGGGAGACAATCCAAATCAGTGACACCATCTGCCTCTCCTACTAATAATGTCATACCACCCACCTTGCTTAAAAAAAAAAAAAAAAAAAAAAGATAAAAATATATATATATGTATGTGTGTATTTTTATATATATTTATATGTACCATATTAAGATACAGACTGAATGACTGAATCTATACTATTGAGTTGTTACTTCCCCCATCTAGGCAATTCCACCATTCACTTTCCACTGGTCTTGCCATCCCATTACAGAAAGCCATGCATTTTGGCTAGAAATCAAAGTGATTTCCAAAGACTCGCCATGGACTTCCTTTAGCTTTGCTTGTTTCTGATTCACTGATGATTATGAATCCAACAAGGCTTTACCTTTTGGTCACTTCCAACTTCAATTTGTTCCTCTGACTTCCCTAATTTTGTCGTTCATGGCTTTTGCCTCTACTGGTACTGGCTTTCTGCCCTCCTACCCTACCACCTTCCTTATTACCTTGAAAAAAAATTAAATGTAGCAGAGGCCAGGGGAAGCCCAGCCCACTCCTGTTTAGTTCTAGTAACCATGAATAATAATTTTGAAAATTTTGAGGCAAAATATAACAATCTAAAAAAAAATTGGTTTTTGCTTTTTTCTTTAGGGAAAATAGAAGAGAAGAAAATCACTTTTGGCTTCAGATATCAGGAATTGATCTGGAAGAATAGAAACTGTAAAAGAGAAACAGCCAAGGAGAAGAGAACAGTATAAGCCAACAATTTTCAGTAAGCAAATGACTTAAGCTCTGTACAGTGAAGTGCAGGTGGTTTGAGGAGGAAAAGTAGAAAAAGCAAAAAAGCACTGTACTTGAACTAGAGTAATGGTGAAATCTGTTGGGTCACATTATAGACAAGGCATCAATCACTGTAGAGGTGTGAAAGTCATGGCTGAATTCAAAATAAAAATAAATAATTTTTAAGAAGACAATAACATTCAACAATATTGCACATTTCAGCCAGGTCATGAGCACTATTGGAATAAGGTGTATTAATTTGTTTTTAACTTTTTTAAGGATCCTTAAAGAGATTAACTGTGAGATTTAGTAAATTCTTTACTAAATGTTTTTATCTGGGAAAAAGGAAGTTGCTATATTAACTAAAGAAACTTCTGTTTTACAGGATCAGGTGTACATAAAAAAAATGAAGGTAAAAAGCAGAATGAACATTAAGGTATGGTAAATATTACAAAAGACAATATAAAAAGGAAAAAAAAATACAATATAAGACTGCATAGAAGAGGATAAAGAAGATGGTATAAAAGATCATCCTAGGAAAAAGATTTTGAGAAATATGCCACATCAATAGTATGTACAGCATGGTCATTCCAAGTCCATGATTTAACATGATCTATAAATTTGCATACCTTGAGTTTAAATGAAAATATACTTATTTCAAATATAAAATTTAAGTATAAATACAAAATTATTGAGCTTAGAAGAGTATGAATGACAGGTTAATATTTATTAAATGATTGAATCATTATAGTGTCCACTAGCGTTTGTTCTACTATCTATCCCTTAAGTCAAGCTAAACAAGAAGATAGACCACTGATGAGATTATGGAAGCCTCCCTTCACAGAGCACTTACCATCAGGCACCATGCATGTACTTTTTTACAGCATTATCTCATTCATTCCTGACAACAAAATTATGATGTCTCCATTTAATAATGAAGAAACTGTGGTACACAGAGGTAAATTAGGCATAGAGCAAAGAATATAACAAGTTTTATGCCAAAGTCTGGCAGCTATGCTTTTCAGCATATTGCCTATACTATATTGCTTTTCAGTTTTCTAAGAAATTATTAACAATAGTGAGAATGGCAAGAATGGGACCAAACATAAGGAAAGAGTATTAGATACTGTTCATCGGTATTTGATTTGATTCATGTAATAAACAGTCTAAAACAGTGATTTTATAAATTGAAGTAGCAATAAAAATATCTTCCAACAAAAAAAAGTCCCAGACCAGATGTTTTCACAGCTGAATTTCATCAGTCCTACAAAAAGGAATCAGTATCTATACTTTAGAAATTATTTCATAACATCAAGAAGGAAGAAATCCTCCCCCACTTCTTCTATGAAGTATCACCTTGATACCAAAGCCAGGAAAGGATAAAACAACAACAACAAAAAACTAAACCATAAACCAATATCCCTTCTGACAATAAATGTAAAAATTCTCAATAAAGTTCTAGCAGACCAAATTCAGCAGCACATAAAAAAAAAAATTCACCATGACCAAGTGGGTTTCATCCCATGTATGTAAAGATGGTTCAACATATGTGAATTAATAAATGAGATTCACCACATAATCAGAAGCAAAAATCAAAGATTATATGATCATCTCAATAGATGCAGAAAAAGCATTCAACCAAATTCAGCATCCTTTATGATAAAAGCTCTTAACAAAATAGGCATAGATGTAACATACATAAAAATTATAAAATCCATATATAAAAAACCCATAGCTAATATCATACTGAATGGGGAAAAGTTAAAAGCATTCCCACTCAAAACTGAAACAAGACAAGGATGCCCACCATCATCATGTCTATTCAACATAGTGTTGGAAGTCCTAGCCAAAGAAATTGGGCAAGAGAAGGAAATTAAGGATATACAAATGAAGAAAGAGAAAGTCAAACTATTGCTCTTTGATGATGCTGATATGATCTTATATCTAGAAGACCCCAAAGATTCCTTTGCAAGAGTCTTCTAGAATTGATAAACAAATTCAGCAAAGTCTCAGGTTTCAAAAATCAATGTACAAAATTAAGTAGCATTCCTATACACCAACAAAAGTCAAGCTGAGAATCAAATCAAGACTCAATTGCTGGGGTCCCACCCACGGGCAGGGTTCATTAAGACCAGTGGATCTGGCAGTGATCGACTGGGGAAAAGTGAAGTTAGAAACAATGAGAAAGAAAGAGACAAAACACACAGAATAGAATTTTTTCAAAGGTGGGAGCACAGGAGACCACCACACATTTGTGGGGTTCTGACAGTGGCCCCAAGTGTCAGTTCTACTCAGCTTTAATGAAGGCTTTTGCTTATTAGTTGAGAGGTAAGCTGAGGATGGGAACAAAGATGCTAGCAGTTTCTCTGGGTGAGCATATCAGCTCCTATTATTTCTATAATCATTAACCTTAAGGGTCTGAGCAGCCTTGAGAAATCTGGAACCTGAGTCTTATGTGCAGATAGCCTCCTATCTGTGGTCACACATACAGATTCCCAGGGAGTTGTTAATCTCTACTAGTTCACTGTGGAGTAAAACACCACTGGCGTCAATCTCTGAAGAATCAGTGGGAGAGAAGAATTTTCCTCTCATCACCACCACAGAGGGATTTCCTTTGCCATAAGGGATATAAGCCCTCCTACACATATTTCAGGGATCAAGCTATTCCCATGATCTCTGCCCCACCCAAATACAAATCTCCACAATGGGTATTTGCTTTGACTGTCAACTAGGCAGCAACTGGACTAGTTAATGTTTCTTGCTAGGTCTTGCACACAGCTTCCTCTGTGGCCATTATTCCTCCAGAATGCTTAAAGACTCAGCAAGAGTGTTAGTAAGCTATATCCCCAATAGGCCAGGCATCTAGGAAAAGCAGGAAACTTGCTCAGATACCAGCAGCTGTTTTAAAGGTAAACTAGCTGACTTTCCTTTGTTCTGCCTCACTTAGTTTACTTTTTTATTTTCCCCTTCTTCTAGGGGTCTTGCCAATAATGGGGTCTTTGGACCCCATTCTTCCTGCACTCAATACATTTCAAAATACCTGAAAAGAAAAGAAAATAGCTGGGAATATATTTAACCAAGATAAAAGATCTCTACAAAAAAGAACTATGAATCACTCAGGCAATAAATTGCAGATTATTCAAACCAGTGGTTCTCAACCTTCCTAATGCCATGGTCCTTAAATACAGTTCCTGTCAGTCATGACCCACAGGTTGAGAACTGCTGATTTAAACAAATAGGAAAAAATCATGCTAGTGTATTGGCAGAATAACACTGTTAAAATGTCCATACTAATCAAAATGATTTACAGATTCAGTGTAATTTCCATCAAAATACCAATCTCATTTTTCACAGAACTAGAAAAAATAATTATATTCTTCATTTGGAACCAGAAAAGAGTTTAAACACATTAAATAAAAGCAAAGCAACATTAAGTAAAGGTACAAATCTGGAGACATCACTTGACCAGACTTTAAACTACACTACAAAGCTATACTAACCAAAACAGCACAGTACTGACACAAAAATGAAGATATACACCAGTGGAGGAGAACAGAGAACCCAGATATAAAACCATTCACATAAAGCCATCAATATTTGACACAGCAGACAACAATACACACTGGGGGAAAGAATCCCTGTTCAATAAATGCTGCTCTGAAAATCGAATAGTAAAAGAGTAAAACAGGATCCACATCTTACACCACTCACAATAATTAATACAAGATGGGTAACAGTCTTAAAAGTAATGCATGAATGTATAGAATTCTACAAGAAAATATTGGAAAAACTCTTCTAGATATAGAATTTTATGAAGGCAATGAATTTATGAAGATGATCTCAATGGCAATCACAGCAATGACAAAAATAAATGAGACTTGATTAAATTAAAAATTCTGTGCAGCCAAAGGAAAAAAATCAATAGGAAAAAATATTTGCAATTTATACATCTGATAAAGGGCTCATAATCAGAATCTACAAAGAACTCAAACAAATCAGCAAGAAAAAAACTTGTAAAAAAAATCATTGAAAAGTAGGCAAAAGACATGAATAGAAGCTTTTCAGAAGAATATAAATGAATGGCCAATAAACATATGAAAAATCTTCAATGTCACTAATCATCAGGGAAATGCAAATCAAAACCACAAAGAGGTATCACATAACCACAGTGAGAATGGCTTTTATCAAAAAGCCCCAAAACAATATATTTTGGTGTGGATGCAGAGGAAAAGGAATGGTTACATACCATTAGTGGGACCGCAAACTCTAAATGAAAAACAGTATGGAGATTCCTAAAAGAACTAAAAGTAGACCTACCCTTTGATCTAGCAATTCCACTACTGGGAATTTTCTCAAAAGGGAAAAAACATCATTTTGTCAGAAAGTCACTTGCACTCAATTGTTTATTGCAGCACAGTTCACAATCAGAAAGATATGGAATCCACCCAAGTGTCCATCAGATCATAAATGGATTAATAAAATATGGTGATGTATACCATGGAGTACTACTCAGCCACACACACACAAATTAATTAATACCTTTGCAACAATTGGATGGAACTGGCAAACATTCTTCTAAGTGAAATATCACAACAATGAAAATATAAACACCACATATACTCATTATTAAATGGGAATGAACCAATCAGCATTCATGTGCAGAGATGGAAGTTAAACTCAACAGAAATCAAGCAGGTGGGAGGAGGGAGGACAGGATAGGTGAAATCATACTTAGTGGGTATAAAGTACACTACCCTGGTGATGGGCACACTTACAGCTTTGCTCAAACAGTACGAAAGCAATCCATGTAACCAAAACGTTTGTACCGCCATAATATTCTTAAATTTTAAAATAAGTATAAAAATTAAAGCAGTGATTTTCCTTAAAAAACAAATTTATTTTTACCTCATGTGGAAGAAATGAGCAATTAAGCAGCTTGGGGCTGGTATGTCAGCCCTACCTTGGTCAGCAGACACTCTTCTATCTTTGGAGTCCACTGTCCTTTGCACATTTCCTGATATTTCAAAATGGCTCCTTAGGCTCCATGCAGGGGCCTCTTAGTTGGGAGAAAGAAAGAAAGAACATGGCATATGGCACCCATACTGTATTCTAAGGACACAAGCACACAAAACACAATATAGCTGTATGTGAGCTGGGAGATTTAGTCTTTACTTGAAAAGCCACATAGCCGATTAAAAACTGGGTTTCATTATTGAGGAAATAAAAGATAATAGATTTGGGGGCAGCGCCTGTGTTTCAGTGGGTAGGGTGCCGGCCTCATCTATGGAGGGTGGCGGGTTTGAACCCAGCCCAGCCAGCTAAAACATCAGTGAGAATTGCAACAAAAAATAGCCACGCATTGTGGCAGGCGCCTATAGTCCCAGCTACTTGGGAGGCTGAGGCAAGAGAATCCCTTAAGCCCAAGAGTTGGAAGTTGCTATGAGCTGTGACGCTATAGCACTCAACTGAAGGTAACAACGTGAGACTCTGTCTCAAAAAAAAAAAAAAAAAAAAAAAGATAATAGACTAGTGGGAGGCAAAAGCAAGACATGATTTGAGTAATAACTAGATATGGAGGTAAAAGACAGGGAGGAGCCAAAGAGGACTCTACGTTCCTGCTGATGAGAGGAATTACAGCGGGGGTACACGATGCCTTTAGCAGCAGTAGGGTAGAAGGCAAGAGGAGAAACAGACTGAAGGAATCACAAATAGGGAAGATGCTGAATATGGCTGTAAGATTACAATGTGGAGGCTAAATTATGAAATAAATTAAATCATTATAACAATGGGTTTCTCTCACTGTTACTGTAGAAAATTTGATTAGTTTTAAATCCCATTGTAGCATGTAAATAGTAAGGATCCATACTAGTTTAAGTGCAGGTATTTTTTCCATAGGAACACATTTTTATTAAATGTAAGTCATTTGAAGCAATGTTAAATACTCTAACCATTATTCTTCTGGCTTAATGATTACTGCATTTACTGTAACATTTTTGGTTATTTAATGTATATTGAAAAAAGTATATTTTGAAAAGAACAAAAATGAACATTCGTAGATTCCAAAGTCGTCAAACCCAGAGTGAATCACTGAAATCTGGAAAACAGCCTGGCTGCCAAAAGCCCAAGTTCAAGGAGAAGATCTTTCAAGGACACCAAAATAGGTAACACAAGTGTGGAGTGCATAACCTGCTTGAATGATTTGTTACTGAAATTGCATGTGTTTTGTTCCAATCTCACCTGGATAGATTAGCCTACTAGATACTGGCCTCTGGCCAGATGTACAGGACACTGTTGTCTGCAGTAGCCTCAGGAAATAGAAAGATACTAAGTCAGATCTTTTTCCACCTTTAGTGGAGAAGCTTTACCAGGGAAGTGTTTTGTCTCATTCATCTTTATTTCCCAGCTGCTTGGTAAACCATCTGTCGCAGAACAATTTCTAAGTATATGTTTGTTGGAAAATATTCCTGAAGTGTTCTGCTTTAATGAGAATGTCACCTTGCCTTAAGGACTTGAATAGCATCACATCAGCACTTGTATTACTAGAGCTGTAGGAAAGACTATTAAGGTCCTCAGATCCTACCTGTTCAGACATATCCATCCTTCCATGTTCTCTCTGTACTGAAGACCTCTCACATTACATCAACCTTTCCAATATGCTGAGTGTCTTAAGCATGAGTCACTTTTGGACCACTCAGAGCATTCTCTGATTTTGTGGTTTCTGGCCCAGGACCAGTGACAGACTGGCTGACAGTAAGTTATGAGAAGGCAAGGTTCTTAGCTAGCCTCAGAAGTCAAATCTACTCTGAAGACTTTGTTATCTCTAATATAACCTCATGTCTTTAGCACTGTGGAATAAATATGGAGAGCTATTCCTCTGACAGCTTCGTGTTCTCCATTTGTTAGCTTTGTCTCATTGTCTAAACTGGAAGCTACAAAATTTGGATAACACTTTATATAATGCTTTTTATTTTTATTTATAAACACTTTGTAGATAAATTATTGAAACATATTACCAGCTTGTAAAATGTACAACTCTTACATATAAGTAATACTACTTATTTTTACTTCAATTCACATTGAAGGCAATCTCCATACAAGAACATCTATAACTACTTAATTCTTATTAAAGGCTATATAGTATTTTTGCTACATACATACATTTATAAGTATAGGCACCATACACACAATATGCATATGTGCCATAATTTATTTAAACAATTGCTTTTTGATTCATATTTATATTCTTTCCATTTGGAGTGAACTCAAATAATCCTAAAATTAACCTTCTACATGCACTTTTCTGTGAAGTGGAATTTCTGGGTCAACAAGTTAAGCTCATTTAAAATTGTATAGTTTAATAATAATTAAAAAAAAAGAAATATACAAAGATCTGAGGAAATTTTAAGTGGAAATACAAATATATTTCTAAAAAAAAATAAATAAATAAAAAAATAAAATTGTATAGTTTAGCCAAACCTGTCATACCCATCTCTATTTAATTCAACAGTGTGTGAGGAAGACTTGTTCCACACCTTTCTCTATCCTGTCTTAAATTTTGACAGTATGACAGGCGAAAAATTATTGTATCCCAATGTTGTTTTAATTTGCATTTCTTTGACAAGATAAATTGAGTAGCCACTCAGGTTTCAAGTGCTGTGGTTCAGTTGAGCGCTATAATAATTTATGAGAGACCACATGCCTTATAAATTATAGAAATTATTTCTCACAGTTGTGAAGGTTGTAAGTCCAAGATTAGGGAGCCAGCGTGGTTGGGTTCTCGTAAGGGCCAGTTCTCTGGTTAATAATTAGCACTCTGAAGTGGAATTATAAAAGTGGCAAGGCTTAGTACTGTAGTCTTTTCTAGCAAGGGATCTCTATGGCTTAAAAGTACTGCAGGGAGCAGCTGATTTATCAAATTGGAAGCCTCCTGGGTGTCATTTCCCAGCTTCAAAGACTTGGAACTTCCAGAGGTGCTGAGCTGCACTTTGCCAATGCCTTTGGCCCTACTGCCACAAACCAGGTCATGCAGCCTAACGGACTCCCCTATAAAGGATCCTGAACTTTTGGAATGAGTATTATTCCTAAGGATTTTCTATGGTGAGTTAGAAGTTTTTTATTCATGTAAGAAAATGCTACGGATTTTTACATGTTCATATATCTTTCTTTACTAAAATCTTTTATATTTCTAATCATTTTCATAACATCTATAATAAAATAGTTATTTTATTAAGTATGTCATATGTAACAAAGAAATTGTATATTCCTTTCTAATATATGTATAGCTTATGGCTTTTTCCTCTCTTTTAATGTTGACTAGCAGTGCCAGGAAGACATTGAATATTAGTCCTCTCAGAAGAAGGATCATATTAAATTATCCATATAAATAATTTTCTTTCTAAGTCTGTTTGATTTGTGAATGTACTTATGCTTTCCTTCCAGGCTCCTCAAAGGACAAACTTGGCAAGTTTTATGTACAGCAGCACAACCAGAATTCATAGCTCTACAAGCACGGAATTTCCAATCCAGTTCCCATTATTCTTTTGACCAAATACTACTGTGAAACTTTCCTACAAGGACTATGTACAAAGTAAACAGAGCTCAAGCCTATAGCCCCTTCATCTACCACATAACAGCAGGAAGGAGCATTTTTACCTCTTGTATGGAAATTCCCTATGGTCATCAATTGCATCGTTGCAATAGCGTGATTCTCCTGAAAGCAACAAGCACACACTGAGTGCTAACATGTGCCAAGCCTTACATGTTGGTTGGCACTACTGTGGAAGATGAGAAGTTGAGTAAGGCAGGAGTCCTGTCTTCGAGTTACTCACTATGTACAAAGAAGTAATGTAATGTCAAGTATAGTAACACTTCACATGGTTTGCTCATTTGATTTTCAAAACAATATTTTATGCTCAATTTGCAATGAAGAATATAATCTGGCTTCATTGCCTTTTACTCACCAGTGATATTATTCAGACATAACTATTAATTATATCTTTTGAATATAATCTTTTCAAATTTGAAAGCATTTATGATCACTTTCCCTTTATCTTATGTGTGCTGAAATTTCATAGTAATGAGCTTTTTTTTTCTGGTCTTTCTTCAGGAGTGGTTAAGAATCACATTCATTCTCTTGGGCACTTGGGTGATTTTCTCAGCTAGAAAACTCATTTCCATTGGTTCTTAAGGGGAAAAAAATTGAATTATTGCCTTGACAATTTTCTCCCTTATTTCCCCTTCTTATCTGGCTCTTTTGAACTTTTCTACGAACATTTACTCTTATCTCTTATTTCTGTACCTGTTTGTCTTCTTATTCTGCTTTGGGGAAAATTTTATCAAATTTATCATCCCAAATTTTTTGAATCTTTAATTTCTATTATATGATTTATGAAAAGCATCTTTTCTAACTGTTCCATTCTTATTGCCACCAATTTTTATCCTATGGAGGCAAAAATCTCCTTTTTTCTGTCCCAGGATATTTTTTCTGAGGTCTTCTTTGTTTTCATACATCATCTCTTTTGCCTCTGAAACCTTTACTTTGCTTATTTTATACTTTTATTGTATATTAGAAATGCTCCATAAAGCCATGAAAAACAAGTACATAGTCAGAGTTTATCAGAAGTTATCTTTCATTTCAAAATAATTGGGCTGAGACACTTAATATTGAGACACTCCATTTCGTGAAGACTCTTAATATTCAGTACCTGCACATCTATAGTGAACTTGCCTTCAACAAATGTGCCAAGAACATACAGAAGAGAAAGGATAGTTTTTTCAATAAATAGTGCAGAGGAATGAAACTAGACCCTTGTCTCCCACCATATACAAAAATGAAAGCCAAATGGATTAAAGACTTAAATCTAAGAGGTAAAACAATGAAACTACTAAAATAAAACATCAAAGAAACACTTCAGGACACTGGTCTGGGTAAGAACTTTTTGAGTAATGCCCCCAATCACCATCAACCAAAGCAAAATTGGACAAATGGAATCACATCAAGGTACAAAGTTTCTGTGGCATGAATAAGCCTATAATCTATCCTATAGAGGAACAGGAAGAAAGCAATTCACAACCATGTTTTAGCTAGTATTCCAGCCAGTGGAAAAAAATTATCCACCAAGTAAGAGATAAAGCTATTGCAAAGGTACTTTGAGTAGCTTCACCAAGTGTTTCACAAAAATGTTTGAATAGTTCTCTTCCTTTCCCTCCTTGAATTTCAAGTTTATTAAATTGCTCAGCAGTTAACCAAACATCCACTGCCACAGAGTTGATTTCAGTACAGATTCATTTAGAGTGTAAAGGAAATGTACATATAATTCTATATCTTGTCTTGCATCTTATGTAGGAATTGTTACACTTCATTGATATTTATAATTTTATAAATATACACATTAATAAATACAAAATTCTGACAATTAAGTTCATGCACTCATCACAGTGTGGTTACATTGGCAGCACGGTACAAACAACTCAGTAAGGTTTCATAACCTGGTATATCAGTGTCTCAGAGCTGTGTTCGTGTTCATGGGTGGCAGTGTCTTGCTGAGTGGCATTCATTATTGTTGTTACGTGTTTTTGTGTGCCATCATGCGAATGTCAGAGCTTGAATTAGAGCATGAACAAACATTAAATTTCTTTTTAAACTTGGTAAGAGTGAAAGTGACATCAGGGACATGTTACTTCAGTGGGATAATGCCATGAAGAGCACAGCTTTGTACAAATGGATGAAATGTTTTTCTGAGGGGAGAGAAACTATCACTGAGGAAGAGAGATGAGGGTGGGCAATAACAAGTAGAACTGATAAAAACATTGCAAAAATTCACCAAATTGTGTGTCAAAATCATTGGCTGGAAAGGACATCTTCCGGAAGAACCAAGGAAAGGTGAGTTAAGAGCGAAATCCTTTTGGCTAGAGTTTGAGCCACTGAGATTTGGGACTCTGTGCTAGGACTTGTTGGAGGTCTAAGCAGGTCGAAGGATTTACTCATGTTTGTACCCGCAGTGATACGTGCATTGCTCAAGAACAAGACCCTTCACTACGGAGTCCCTATGTTGTTGCTGATTGTTGGAGGTTCTTTTGGTCTTTGTGAATTTTCACAAATCCTATATGGTGCTGTGAAGATTAAAATTGCCATGGTATCATAACTCACAGCAACCTCAAACTCTTAGGCCCAAGTGATCCTCTTGCCTCAGCCTCCCCAATAGCTGGGACTAAAGGAACCACCACAATACCCAACTATTTTTAGAGTCTGCTTAGTCTGGAATTCCTGAGCTCAAGCAATCCACCCGCCTTGGCCTCCCAGAGGGTTAGAATTACAGATATGAATAGGACCCGGGATCGGCACCCTCCCACCTCCAGAAGAGCTGCTCAGGGACCTGTGATCGGCAGCCTCCCTGATGTCCTGAAGAACTGCACCAGGACCCATGATCAGCACCCTCCCAGACCCTGGTAAGACCGGCACAGGGACCCACTACCCAGCCTGCCAGGCCTTCCCACACCCTGACCAGGAACTCGGGGAGCCGCACAACCCCACATCCTTACTGCCTCCACCCTGCCTCTGTGTGGAGCCCTTCTCCTGGCCAGAGACTGCTAGAGCCTTGGGCCCTCTGTGCCAAAGTCACTGGGCACCAGGCACTCCTAGAACCATGTGCACCACTCCTCGCCATGTTGCTGGATCCGGAGGTGTCACACTCTGTGGCTGCTCCCCCAACCAGAATTCATTAGCTGGGGCAGCCCCAGATGAGCTACACAGGGTAACTCCCCACAAAGATCCAGCAACAATAGAGTGATTCCCCCCGGGTCTAATCTCAGAGAGACACCACCACAACTCTGAGGATGGCCAGAGGCAATGGTGAAAAACAATCATGAGACAAAATCAAAGGAAATACACTGGCAATATGAATAATCAGAGTAGATCAACTCTCCCAAGAATCAATGGGGCAGATACAGCACAAGATCCCATGCACAAACAAATAGATGAGATGTCAGAAATTGAATTCAGAATCTGGATAGCAAATACGATCAAATTAGAATTCCAAGCAGTAACCCAAAAGATGTCTTAAGAATTCAACAAATTCAAAGACCAAATGACCAAAGATTTTGAGACAAGAAGTTGCAGCCCTCAAAGTTCTGAGAAACACAGTAGAATCCCTCAGTAACAGAGTGGAGCAAGCAGAAGAAAGGATTTATGACACTGAAGACAAAACTTTTGAACACTCCCAAACTCTCAGAGAGGAAGAGAAATGAAGGGCAAAAACAGATCACTCTCTCAGCTCTGGGATAATTCGAAGAAAACCAATATTCATCTTATAAGGATACTCGAAGGTGATGATGTGGCTTCACAAGGCACAGAGTCTATTCTCCATGAAATGATGAATGAGAACTTTCCAGACATGGCAAGAGATTATGAAATTCAGATAGCAGATACCTTCAGAACTCCACCTGACTCAACCTGAATAAGACATCTCCCAGACACATGATAATCAATGTATGAATCAATAATGACTCAACCTGAATAAGACATCTCCCAGACACATGATAATCAATTTCACCAAAGTTAATATGAAGGAGAAAATTCTGAAAGCACCCAGATGAAAGAAAACTATCACCTACTAAGGGAAGAACATTAGAATAACAGCAGATCTCTCTGCTGAAACCTTTGAAGCTAGAACAAGATGGTCATCGACTTTTAATCTCCTAAAACAAAATAACTTTCAACTCAGGATCCTATACACAGCTAAACTAAGTTTCTTTTATGATGGAGAAATTAATTACTTTAATGACATTCATATGTTGAATAAATTTGCCACAACTAAACCAGCTCTCCAGGATTCTCAGACCTATCCTCCATAAAGACCAGCATAATCCTCCACCACAAAAGTAAATCCACCCAGAATATTTTGATCAAATTCCAACTTCCATAGTCGCAAAAGAATTAAAAATGTACACCAGACTCTCAAAAGGCTTATAAATATTCTCAATTAATGTGAATGGTTTAAATTGTCCTCTAAAGAGGCACAGGTTGGCTGACTGGATACAAAAACTCAAGCCAGATATC